>AYEL01081743.1:0-44323 GCA_000484575.1 Olivierus martensii | reverse complement strand
TTAATTAAATAAAGAAAAAACTAAAATATCAACACTTGTTGGAACTTTACTGTACCCATATGAGCTGGGCGAACTGGATTGCTGCTGAGGGCGAAGCTGTGCGCAGGGTTTTGTGCGCCGCGAGTCACATGCGCTCCATGCACTCCGAGCATTTTTGTTATTTAACTTGTTTGAGAATTTATTCAATTTATTAGTATAAGTTTCTAACATCGCCTTGTTGTTTTCGATCTAACACTTATTCGTTACGCCTAGTTGTAAGTTTCTGGTTTTGTTTTACCAGTTAAATGTTAACTGTTGTTAGATTGTTTTGAAGTTCATTATATTTAATCTAGACTTTAGCGAAAGAGTTAAATGTTAACTGTTGTTAGATTGTTTTGAAGTTCATTATATTTAATCTAGACTTTAGTGAAAGCCTGAGCTCAGGCCAAACTCTGGATTTGCAGAGTTGTTAGAACTGTTAGGTTTAGCTTATAGGCCTAATAATTATTATTGATACTTGTTAGAATTTGTGATTTTGCAGGTAAAATCATAGAAAAGATTGTTCTTATCATATAATATGATAACAGAGTCAAGACATGTATTCAGGAAAAATTAGCAACAACTTTTAAAAAGAAAAAAAAAAACAATATGAGCCATCATTAGAGAGAGAGAGGAGATTGCATCAACTAATGAAAAGATGGAATAGAGGAAGGTCAATTGCAAGAGACAACACAGTAAAATAATTAATAAACAGTAAATACAGAACAAAAATTACAACAGCAACATCTGAAACAAATCACAACACTGAGGAGATCAACACGATAATGAAGACACTAAAAAATAGAACTTATAAAACTTGTTATAATCATCATTGTTGATTTCTCATGTTTGAGGGCTCATAATCCTGGTCATCAAAACAGAGTCAAGACATGTATTCAGGAAAAATTAGCAACAACTTTTAAAAAGAAAAAAAAAACAATATGAGCCATCATTAGAGAGAGAGAGGAGATTGCATCAACTAATGAAAAGATGGAATAGAGGAAGGTCAATTGCAAGAGACAACACAGTAAAATAATTAATAAACAGTAAATACAGAACAAAAATTACAACAGCAACATCTGAAACAAATCACAACACTGAGGAGATCAACACGATAATGAAGACACTAAAAAATAGAACTTATAAAACTTGTTATAATCATCATTGTTGATTTCTCATGTTTGAGGGCTCATAATCCTGGTCATCAAATGTGTTATAATAGAACTATATTATTATTGTACTATATGTATATAATAATATTACTATGTTACAACATTATAAAATCAGTATATCTGTCTCAACCATAAGATTCCTAAATACATATTAAACTATAGTCTGATTTCTAGAATTATAAAATAGTTATAAATGTATGAGCTGATGAGGGCATGATAACGCCGAAAGCGTTTCTCATTAAAGTTATTCCTTATTATCTTAAGAAGTTTATTTTTTTGGTCTGCTCACAAGTGCTGATTTTTATAGGATCTAGAATGAGGCAAGTAGGCAGTTTCCTCAGGCTAGACATCATTTCAGGTGATTTATTTATTTATTTCGTTATTTAGAGTGAGGCAAGTAGGCAGTTGCCTCAAACAAAAATTATGAGGGGGTGCGAAAATGAAGTCGCAATTTCACATACAAGCTTAATTATATTTCTCTTCACAATATTTCTTGCTGTTGAGTCGTTCTCAAAGAGATAATGGGTTAATGGATAATGTTTATCAAAGGAGAGAGAAACCAATGCCAATTAAGTTAATTCAGAGTTTTTCAAACTATGGGGCATACCCCAAAGTGGGATGCTAATCTATTGCAAGGTGGGTATAAGAATTAACAAAAATATTATTTTTCAGACAAAACACAAAAAATAAATTCAAATTGTTGTTGAAAAAAAGAATCAGCAAAATGGTTATAAATGCATGTACCCAAAAACTTTCTGCTGGAGCTGTTTTAAAGAAAAAATATCAATCTGGTTTGATGATTGAAAAAGAATTGTAAGTAGCAATATCTTCAATGACACCCTTATTTGAGAAAATTTTTGCTGAAAAATAAGCCCACTCATTGTATTAATAATTATATTGTATTAAACACATTCTAATTTTCGTTTTTTTGTAAGATTTGTTTAATTATATTAAAAATTATTACACCATAATAAATATATATATTTTTTATGTCTAAGTACTTTATTTATACAAAATATAGTATATTGTTTTGTAGTATTAAATTTAAATAGAAAGTATTTATAGAATTACACTGTTATGAAAATGAGTGGGTGTACCAATTTTTATAAAAAAAGGGAGATACAGACAAAGTTTGGAAATCACTGGATTAATTGATAAACAATTAATAATTTTGCCTCGTTGAAAGCAAGAAAAATTAAATTATATTTCATATTTATTATATTAGAGAGTTTATTTTTATTATATCTATTATAAATGTGGATTAATTGATAAACAATCAATAATTTTGCCTCGTTGAAAGCAAGTAAAATTAAATTATATTTCATATTTATTATATTAAAGAGTTTATTTTTATTATATCTATTATAAGTACTTTTGGTAGAATTTTGTTAACTATTTGTTGTTTTGAAAAAATGAATAAAGCTTTTTGTATGTTTCTCAGTGACTATGTAACCAATTTCGTTACATTCCTGGTTCCAAAGTATTATACAGTAGTATCTCGGTTCACGAACACAATCCGTTCCTTGATCCTGTTCGTGATCCAGAAAGTTCAATCCGAATCAATTTTTCCTATTGCAATTAATGTAAATCTAAATAATACGTTTTGAATAATTTTTCCCAATTGCAATTAATGTAAATCCCCTAATACGTTTTTGTTCAATTTTTCCCATTGCAATTAATGTAAATCCAAATAATACGTTTTTTCCATCCGAGTCAATTTTTCCCATTGCAATTAATGTAAATCCAAATAATACGTTTTTTCCCTAGAAAAAATTTTTAACATGTTATGGCTTTATGTGTGGAAATTATCCTAGAAAAAAATTTTAACATGTTATGGCTTTATGTGTGGAAATAATTCAGAAAGGAAATAAATATAACAGTAATATTAGAAGAAAACATGTTTAACACCACCATCACTAACACTTTTAACTTTTTTGGGACCATAATAAGGAATAAATTTAATTAAATAAAGAAAAGAAAATATCAACACTTGTTGGAACTCTACTGTACCCATGTGAGCTGGGCCAACTGTATCAATACTTGTTGGAACTTTACTGTACCCATATGAGCTAGGCGAACATCAACACTTGTGGGATTCTACTGTACCCATGTGAGCTGGGCGAACTGGATTGCTTCTGAAGGGGAAGCTGTGCGCAGGGTTTTGTGCGCCGCGAGTCACATGCGCTCCATGCACTCCGAGCACGTGTGTTCGTGAACTGAAGCATCGTTCGTAAAGCGAAGCAAAATTTGTTCGCAAATGGTGTTTGTAGACCGATTTGTTCGTGATCCGAGGTATCACTGTATATGTTTATGTATTAATGTGCATGAGTGAAGATGGAGAAAAGGAAAGAGGATGCCATTTGCTAATATTGCCCCAGATGACAAAATATCTAAATCAGGCACTGTGACAATTACAGTATTTATTGATGACATTACCATCATAAGTATCAATATTACTGGTCATAAGTCAAGGACTACCTGTATAAGCATTAACTCATGTATATGATATCTCTGAAAAATATATTAATTAAACTATACAACACATAGGACATTCAACTGGATCAAAATGCTTGGTATTCCAATGGACTCAGAATCAAATTAAAAACCCCCCTCAGAAAATTTATATGAGATGTCCTTGCCAAGCTCATTTCTATCCTTTTCCATTTAGTAGACTTCCATGAGTGCTGGAAACCTATAATAAGGCCTAGAATGGCACAGCTATTTAGTGATTAATGAATGAATGAGAACTTGTATTAAAAATCTAATCATAGACAACACTTATGAGGTGTCATAAAATTTGAATTATAAGTTATCTTTTATCAAAAAATAATTTTTTTTACTTGTAAGACATGATATATAACCCATAAAATTTTGCAATTAAAGTTTATAATTAAATCATGTTTTTGTTTCATTTCATTAATGAACAATACAGTAAATGTTTAAATGAAAAAAATTATCAAAAATTATCTCTTCCAATACCAGAATCTAAAAACATAATCCTGACTTGTAACATCAAGTCAAAGGGGATATTATCAAAAATTATCTCTTCCAATACCAGAATCTAAAAACATAATCCTGACTTGTAACATTAAGTCAAAGGGGATTTTAGTTTCAGTTAACAGTTGTTTCAATATGAGTTTTAGGGTCAAAAAGCTAAAGTATGGCGACTTCCCCCGATCCACTATAACTGCTTTGTAATATTTTGCAATTAAAATTTACACTAAAAGCATACGTTTCATTTATTTCATTCAATTATTAAACAATATAGAAATAACTAGATAATAAAAATTTTTAACTGGAATCAGTTTTAGTACAAAATAGAAATCACTGAAGGAACATAATCTCGCTTATAATATTAGTACTATGGATTTTCTGGTTTCAGTAAACGCCGGAATTTTCAGGAACCTAACCCCTCGACATTAAACGAGGGGTTAGATTCCCGAAAATTATAATAAACTAAAGATAAAAATAAAAAAATGTAAAATGCATTTATTAATTTACTTAACATATATTGTAGAAAACAGGAATTGATACTAGACATGAACGAAAAGAAAAAAATGTCACGTACAGAGAGTCATATAAACAGAAAATCTTCAAATATGACTATAAAAGAAGACGATAACGTTAAACCGTTACATAATAAGCGAACATCGAAAACTTCATCAGCATTGTCAGAGAAGAAAATACAGAGAGAAAAAATTGACCAAAGAGATGCTTCAAATAAACAACCTCACGATAATAAACCAATTAAAACAGACTCATTGCTATCGGCGGAAAAAAATAAAGTTAAACAAAAGCAACCCAAATCGACAAAACCGTTGACAGATGCTCAAGAAACAAGCGCTGAAAAAGGAAAACAAAAGCCCAAAAGAAAATCTGAAGTTATAAATGAACAGATTCACGATATTCCACTTTCAAAACCGCCAACATCATTATCGGAGAAGCAGATACCTAAAGGAAATAGGAAACAAAGTGAATTTAGAAGCAAGAAATTGAGTGATGCTCATATAAAATCTTTCTCATCTTTATCAGAAACATATAAACATAAATCGGAAAGAAAACAAAGTGAAGCTAAGTACGAGCAAGAACAGAAAGAATATATTAAACATCCAAGGCATAAATCTTCAGTGTATAATAAAAAGAAGAAATCTGGTTTTGTCGAGAGATTCAGAGCTATAGCAGGAATTGTACTTTTACTATTAATGTTATTAATCATTCTTTTAGTAATATTGTTGAGGACAACAAAGATATGCAAAGAAATACGCCGTTTACCTAATAAAGTCGTCCCAAGGCATTATGATTTACAAATTAATACTGTCAAAATTGATTACATATCAACATATACAGGAAATGTAAACATTAATCTTCAGTGTAAAGAAAAAACGAATACCATCACACTTAATCAGAAAGATCTTATCATAGATAAAGAAAGAGTTATAATTCAAGAGCAAAAAGGAACTGAAATTAAATTATTCTATTTGGAACAATTTTGGTCAATAGATCAATCTTTCATGATAATGAAATTTGAAAAGTATCTCGAGAAACATAAAAATTACACTCTAATAATCCATTTTAACGGTACTGTAAATATGAAGAATGAATCAGGATTCTTCAAATCAAAACAACCTAAAAATTTGTAAGTGTACGACTTAGGTTATTTATAAAAATATTAATTATTAATTTATATTATTATTAATAATAATAACAAATATTCAGATAGCATAAAATTTATAGAATAAGGATACGTAAATTTTTTAATGACTTAACTTTATTATTCAGTTAAGGAAATATAAATCGTAGACTTAAGAGTAAATATTACTGTATTTAAAATTAATTTATTTTATTCCTTTATTATTGTTAGTAATAAGCAGGTTACAAAATAATGATAGAAACATATGTTATCTTCTCATTTCTCTTGAATATATTATGATTGAATTTATATTGAGAATATAATAATGGATGGTTTAAAAATATTTAAACATGAATTACTGTATAAGTTGTTCAATATACTTATAAAAAATATTAAAGAAGTATGCGTCAAAAATAACATATTGGGAAATAGTTTTATATGGAAATAGAGTTTTACGTGCCTTACCTGAGTAATTATACAGTAAATCGTTTTATATTGGGAAATAGTTTTATATGTTGGTAAAATATTGATACTATATAAAACAGATAAAATTGATTTGCACTGCTATTATGGTGCAGACGTCAGAACTCCATCACCTAAGAAGCAGTTAGCAGTTATTGCTGGTTGAAGATATTCTAATATGAGCCTAATGATGGCAGCACAATTCAAGCAAAATATGAGTAAAGCCTAAGTTTCGCAGGTTTATGATATAGCATTTGCAAATTAAAAAATAAAAATATCAAGAAAATTACTTAGTAATATGATAAATGTAATTGTTTATATTGTTTAAATGTAAATATAATTCTTAAGTCTAAAGTCACGTGGTACAAATGAAAATTTCTCACATATCACATTTTGCTTAGGGTAGTAGTTTGGACATATTTGTCTATATATTTAAGAGGAAATATAATTCTTAAATATAAAGTTACATTGTACAAATGAAAATTTCTCACCATTCATGCTTCTCAACGATCACATTTGGCTTAGGGCAGTAATTAGAAAATACCTGTACTAAATATATATGTAAGAATGCAATTATTGACATTCTGAATTTTATAGTTTGAGAATGCATGAAATATTATAATATCAGAATTATTTTATATATCTGCCATATTAAATTTAAAAATTAAGTAAGATTATTAAATTTAATAATACTGCTTAATTTTTAAATTTTTCTCGAACTGATAACGAATTTCAATTAATTTTATTAGCGAAATCAGTTATCTAATATTTGATTATTTTAATTGATTTTTTTTTCGTCAACAGTATGTTCTTCAATTTAATTTTTTCCTTATTATTTTATATATTATTTCTGTAAACTTGTTCTTCAAGAATTTATTACTATATCGGTAGTTATAATTTTCCACATGATAATTATTAAATTTCTATGCTACTAATAATAGTTTCAGCATTGATTTTAGAATAAGCGTTATAACAATTTTTTCGGTAGTTATAATTTTCCACATGATAATTATTAAATTTCTATGCTACTAATAATAGTTTCATCATTGATTTTAGAATAAGCGTTATAACAATTTCCACATAAGAAATAATTACTAGAATTTGAATTAATTTCAATTTTTTTAACTATTATTACATAAAAAGTAAAAGTGTGATTTAAAATTTAATAAATTGTAATACGAATAGATCTATTTATATAATCTAAATATCGATATATATGTCTTTGTAATAATTATCTGGAAAAATTTATGCTAATTGCATATACTTAGATTTGTAGCTACGAATTTCGAGAAAAATCTTGCCAGAACGGCTTTCCCATGCTTCGATGAACCTTCTTTTAAAGCTACATTTAATGTTACTATTATAAGAAAAAAAAAGTACGTGTCCATATCCAATATGCCACTAGATAATACGAAAGTGAGGTAAGTGTAGCGCAAGTTAATACATAAAATTTCATACCGAAATATCCGATAATATATATTTCAAATATTTATCTACTTCAGCGATTCTGAAACGGAAGTATTAATAGATACTTTCCAGAAAACTCCACCAATAACTTCTCATTCTCTAATCATTGTGGTAGCAGAAATGGAGAATATAAAAGAAAGAAAGGTAATAAATACAAAAACAATATTTTCGCATTTTATACTGTAAATCGGAACAATTCAACCTTTCTAAATCAAAGAAACTACTCTAAGTTTAAATATCTGATCGTGGATCATATACTATGATGATTATACAATAAATATTGTAGCTATTCTTGCAAAGTGGATTTATTTAAACTTAAAAATTAAATTATAAACTTTTCACACAATCTTAAAATAAGTTTTATTGCAATAATATAAGCTTATAAGTAACGTAGAAGCTGATCGTAGGATTTCTTTTTTATGATGCTTGAGACTTTAATTTTTATAAATATTTATAAATAGAAAAAATATTATGATAATGTGTATACAAAAATTTTTAAATATTTAATATACGAAGCAAAATATGGTTGAGAACCGAATAAAAAATGCATTGGGGTGGCTTGTCATTCTCGAATAGGTAGTTAATATCTCTGATTATCCTTGATGTAAAGGATAATTTTATATGATTATAACTCCTAGATTTGAATATTTATAAATTATAATTATTTTGTTTTTAGATCACATTTTGGTTTAGAAAACAAGTAAGGCGAAATCTCTATTCATTCAGAATTAGAATAAGGGATATTTTACATAAGGCTGAAAGCTTATTGGGAACCTTTCCTTTTCGAAATTTAAGTTAGTTTTAAATAAAAATTTTTAACTTTCACTTTTAATAATCTTTAAAATATATCTAAAGAAATCTTTTAAACTTTCAGACGTGATTATATTGGATTTGGTTACAGATTATCCAATCATTGGAGCAGGAGCAATTATTCTTGACGAAAGATCTGCTGTAATCGAGTTTTATGATATCGCTCTCAAAGATATGGAAAGTACGGAAAAAATGACTTATTGTATAATTACTCAGGTAACGCACGTAAAATACTGGATATATTAATTTTTAATGCTAAAATTAAAAGTATTGATTTTTTAAAGTGGTTAGGACAAAGCGTCACTATGAATTTGTGGATAGATTCGTGGCTAACTGAAGGTCTTACAGAATATCTGCTGACAGATATTATAACACAGATTTATAATGTTTATTCTGAGGTAAATATAATTAGAAGTTGTTCTCTAAATTTTATTAATAATAAGTTATTATTAAATATTTTCGAAATTAAAATATACATATATTAATTTCTCTATTTATTTCACTTTTAATTAAACAAATTGTACTTTTTCATTAAATATATTTTCACTGCAGATTAACATAATGTATATAATTGTACATACTGAAGAAGACCAGTTTTGTTATTCTGATGAAGATTCTCTTTCCCATTTTGAACTGAAATGCAAAATAAATTCTTTAGATGATCTTTTACCTCAATTGCATCGTCAATTTTATTCTCCGGTATGCTTAATTATGATATTTATTAGTATATCTATTTTGGAGAAAAATTGTTTAATGGTATAGTAAAAATTTTTTATTATTTTAGAGTTTAAATATTTTTCACCTCTTTCCCATTTTGAACTGAAGTGCAACACAAATTCTTTAGATGATCTTTTACGTCAATTGTCTCGTCAATTTTATTCTTCGGTATGCCTAATTATGATATCTATTAGTATATGTAACTTTTTCATGGTATAATAAAAATTTTCTATTTTTTTAGAGTTTAAATTTTTTTCATGCTCTTCGATATGTAGTAGGAGACAAAAAATTTCAAAATGCCTTAAAAGTAAGAGTATTATTATTTGGATAATTTTATAATAGAATAAAACTTCATTACTTTGGATCCTAAAGTTAGAAAGTATAATTCGGAATAAGTAAAAAATTTTAATTATGAAATGACAAAACATATTTTCAATTTTTAGTTTATAAAAACAAATTTATATTTAATCTTTCATCAAACGTAAAATTGCTTCATAATAAATATTTTCTGTTTAAATTATGTGTATCAATGAAGATGCATTTCCAAGTTGTAAGTTAAGGTATTACATATTTGTAACATTAAATTATTAGATAAATCTCTGACAAATAAAATAAAATTAAGACAAAGAAAATCAATTTTGAATGAAGATGCATTTCCAAGTTGTAAGTTAAGGTATTACATATTTGTAACATTAAATTATTGGATAAATCTCTGACAAATAAAATAACATTAAGACAAAGAAAGTCAATTTTCTTATGCAAAGTTTAAAATATTAAAATAGGAATTAATGAATTTTAATATTCTGTATATAATTCATATTGTAGGGGAAACTTGCCTAATTCGTGCCTGTGCCTATATCATACTCCCGCTGTTTCTCCTAAGCTGAGACATTTACAGGCATTTATTGCTGTAGAAAGTGTAAACAACAATCAGCCCTGCACTCTTAAACAAACCAGCACTTGTACGATCACTCCATGAAAAAAAATATAAAAAAGATAAGTTTTCGGGTTACTTTTCATTAAAATTTTTTCCAGATTCTTAAGGATTTTATACAATTATTATTCGTGAGAATCAGTGAAACAAATTTCTGTATGAAACAAGAGACAAAAAATTTCAAAATGCCTTAAAAGTAAGAGTATTATTATTTGGATAATTTTATAGTAAAATAAAACTTCATTATTTCGGATCCCAAAGATAAAAAGTATAATTCAGAATAAGTAAAAATTTTTAATTATGAAATAAAGATATATTTTCAATTTTTAATTTACAAAAACAAATTTGTATCTAATCTTTCAATCAAATGTAAAATTGCTTCAAACTAAATATTTTCTGTTTAAATTATGTGCATCAATGAAGATGCATTTCCAAGTTGTAAGTTAAAGTATTACATACAGTAAGACCCCGTTTAACGCGGGAGATACGTTCCAAAGAAACCAAGCGCTAAATGAAACAGCGTTAAACGAGGTCATCTTAACACGTAAATAATGGGATAGGAGAACAGCGAATAAAAAATATACGTAGGCCTACCATTGTTTATTATTTTGTAACAAGTATTATTACTATTGTATTACATTAATTATAGACATTTTATTATTGCTAATATCGATTTGTATTCATAAACCATTCATGAAAATCAAAAATATTCGAGAAAATAATTTATGTTTGGATGAGGAAGTTCTTTCCCATTTAACACTTTGTTTTTTACTGTGTCATCTAACGTCGTTTGCCTTTTCTCTTTCGTTCGGCAAGCAAATGTCGATAGCGAGACATCCATGACACTTACGGCCGTATTCACCATCTCGAGTTAGGGTTAGAGTTACAATCTGGGTTAGAGTAAAGTTGGTATTCACCATCTCGAGTAACCCAGGAAAACGGAATTAAGTCTTACCTCCAGAGCACGACGGGTTAGAAATTAACCTTGATTTTTGCGCATGCGTTGATTGAGCAACTTTCCTTAAGATAGCTACTAGTAGCAGTAGTCAACGACTGATGATGGTAAACATATTTATTTCTCACTGCCAAGTGTGCTTGATTTGAAACTGTGTTATAAAAGGAAAAGAAGGCAGTATATCATTTTTGTTTATGTTACCATATATATAATAAATTCTTATTGTTAGGAAGCGGCCCGGGCCCTTCAATCTTCTACGGGCCCGGGGAATTTGTCCCTTCTTCCCCGCCGTTTCGGCGCCACTGGCAGTAGCGACGAAGAAGTGATAGAAAATTTGAAAAATTTAGAATTTTTACAGCATTTTAATAATCGAATTAGACGAAATTGGATTAAAAGAAATGAATGACATAGAAAGTCTTAACGAGTTTGTTTGTCGATATCGTTTATAAAAGGACACTATAGAAAAATTGGTCGACAAAATTGGTTATAAGCTTATCAGCTCAAAGTTTGAGAAATTATGCAATGACTCCTTTGAAACAGATACTTCAGAAATCAAAACATAATCTGGGTTTTTATCGAGTATTGTTTCTGCTACTGCTATATTAGATAAACCTATGTTAAATAATAAAATATTAGCCTAAATATTTTCAAATATACCGTATAATGAATAACTAATGCTAATTTAAACAGCTAATATAAAAATATTTGCCTGTAATATATTGGGAAGTGCTATCACATGCATTTTCAAGTGGCTGTGTTAATGCCCTCATTGATAGCAATCTTCTCCAACTGAATGAACATCTTTGTTGATATTTAATCCACCACCAGTTTAAAAACTCAATTTTATTTTGAGCTCGTTCTATGATTGCTTTCGTATTAATTTTTATAACAATCCCAAAGTTGCTTCATTGTTCTTACGGTTATTCCTGGGATTCTTTGAATTCTTTCTCAATTACTTTCCAGGTTTCTTGCTTTTCTTTTATTGTTATTGCGTTGATTTTTTTATTTTCGATAACAGAAATATATTTTTCCATTAACTGCAATAACATCTCTCTTTAGAAATTAGTAAAATTACGTTTCTGATTTATTTCTCCCTCTATTTTTCTTAAGTATATCATGTGATTTGTGAAAGCCAATCACATTGCTTGTCTCAAACGGATTGTCATTTAATCTCGTAAACAGTAGTATTCGGAAAGGCTAACCCAAGAGTTCGCGTACTCGAGGGTTAATATTCTTCCTGAATACCGATGAGAGTTAACCTCGCATCTGACTCGAAGTTAGAATTTACCTCGAGGGTTAATATTCTTCCTGAATACCGATGAGAGTTAACCTCGCATCTGACTCGAAGTTAGAATTTACCTCGAGTTGACTAACTCGTCATTTAACTCGAGATGGTGAATACGGCCGTTAGTGTTACCTTTGAATCTATCAAAATTTGTATCATTTTGCATAAACTGTTCAATACCTTCCATAATAGTGGCTAAACTTGTTTTGACAAAAACACCGATGAAAGAAAAACGCTCTGACTTCAAGGAACTATAGTTCAAAGTGGCAGCATTCAGATTAAAAGTAAATTGGGATAATTGTTATTTTTATTACTGTAAAATAACGTTGATAACCGATCATAAATATGAATTGTGACTGCAGCAACCTTTCATATGTACTGCATTGCATTGAAATCAAACGCTCTGTGAGAGGCCATAGGAGTAACATATTCGTGAGATTTCCGATTTATATGAGTATAACGGTTTGAAAATCCACGCCAAAGTGAATCGATAAAAAATATATACTATAATTCGAAAAAACCGCGTTATATTGAAACAGCGTTAAGCGGGATCTTACTGCATTTGTAACATTAAATTATTGGATAAATCTCTGATAAATAAAGTAAAATACAGACACAGAAAGCCAATCTGTTACACAAAGTTTAAAATATTAAAAGAGGAATTAATGAATATTAATATATATAATTCGTATGTACATATCCTATAAACTATGGTATTAGATGCTATTTCTCTTCAGAAGTACTTATATCTTGCAAAGAAAGATATTAATATTCTAAAATTAATATTATATAAGGATTGTATGAATAAAATAATATTAAAATATCTAATGTTAATAAATTCATGATAAATATAAAAATCCTATCAAAAATTTTGAAATAATTCTAATTCTTTACTTCTAATATTATAAAATATAATTTTTCAGACGTTTTTGAAAGAAAAATCATTCAAAAGTATTGACATTCACGAATTTTGGAAATATTTTAATAAGGTATAACTTATTATTATTAGTTTGTTAGAATTATTTCAGAAGAGCCTTCTCAAATTAAATAGAATGCATTTCCCTCTTAGTTCACATCAAAGGATGATAAAATATCTTTAGAAAAACATTTTGAAAGTTGGTCAAATTTGGATGGAAAGCCGATAGTTAGAGCTGTAAGAGATTATGAAACGAAAACTGTAATTCTCACACAAGAATCTTGCAGAATATCAAAAAACAGCGAATATAAAAAGTACCCATCTGATTTTACGTTATATACAAAGTATAAATATTTTTTATTAATATAAAAATTAAACTTAATTTTTATTTTAAGAGATTTTTGGGATATTCCTATTTCTTTTATCACTAAACGAACTGTTAAATCTGAAACGAAGGTAGTAACTTGGATGACAGAGAAGGAAAGTAAGTATTTTTAATATATGTTCTATAGAATATATATAAATCTATGTATGTAATAAATATGTGAATAATTTATTTATAACTGATTTGGATGGTTAGCAAAATTATACAACATGCCCAGCGAAAATGAATGGATTTTAATTAACGAAAAGCAAATGGGGAATTATATCATCAATTATGATTCTCATAATTGGCATTTATTGGCTATGGAACTCCATAAAAATAGTTCGGTCAGTATTTACATATAATCTAATGCAATTTAGTTATTAACATCTTAATAGGTTCTTATGCTGTGAATTATTTTGTTTCAGATAATTACTCCAGAACAAAAATATAAACTTATCACTGATATGCTCTATTTAGAAACGTGAGATTTCTTTGATATTTTAATAGCAACTAGAATATTATATATAAATTTGCTGCTATTTAAATGTAAAATATTTCTAGTTCTGGGATAAAGACTTTGGATTTTCCGATAGAGCTATATTTATTTCTTCCAAATGAATCTCTTCACATTTTTTATCCTATTTTTAAAAGTTCACCACCATATTTAAACCCATGGGAATTGACACTTTTACTGGAAGGAAGCGAAGTGCAGTTTGAATGGACGGTAAAGAAATCGGAAATAAACTATTATAAATTTAAATTATTAAAAATTGGATTTATATATTACAGCAATTTGTATGGTATCTATTTGGGAAAAAGTTTTCAGAAATACAGTGGATTTATTCAAGAAAAGAAGAGTTTCATATTTACAGGTATATCTATTTTAACTTAAAGTTTTAGAATTCTTTAATATTTATTTAATTTTTATTTTATGCTGATATGAAAGAAAATATTAATAATAGTTAATGTGGTTTTACAAATTAATGAGAAATATCAAATTATAGTTAAATTTAGTCCAAGTTATAAATTTTAAGTACTGCAACTGAAAAAAAAAAAATATCTTTATAATATTTATTGAATATAATTATCTATATCGATAAATAGCTTTAAATTATTTTATTTTTGAAAAATTTAATAATTTTTAATTTAAATGTTTTGTAAAGCTGAAATTCGTATTAAAATTATTAAGTGTCATTTATTTACTTGATATCTTTGCCAATTAATATTCTGTGAATTGAATACAATAATTTTCTTTTATTTTATATAATAGGTTGTACAATTTAATGATATACTATTTTCTTAATTGTAGAGGTTATGCATTTAAAAAATTTTTATAAATAGAGTCACTGTCACAGGAAGATAAATTTAACCCTGACTTGAAATATGTTATATTATCTCTTCCTATATGATAAGGAGCTCTATTAATTAATATTCTTTTGGTGCCTGCAGATATACTAACTCCACTGTTTATATTTTATGTTAAATTATTTTAAATTGTACATTTTTTAATAGATTGCGACTATAAATTTGTTTTATTTTATAGTTATTCCATATACAATTTTTAAAATTGTATATGTGTTTGAGTATATATATGTTACTTAAATCTGATACTCAGTAGTACAAATTAGGATAAATATGGTACGATTTAGAGACATTAATCCTAAATCGTACTTTTTCTACATTTAAAAGAAATCGCTTAATATTAATAGAAGTTGATTATTTTTGTTCTTTAAGTTTACAAAACTGTTGGTCCTATTAATATAAAGTTGATTACTATTTAATTTTGTTTCATTTTCTCTGTTATTTTCCATGTAATAAGCATGTTTTCTTAGGGGTTCGATTTAGGCAAGTTTTTCCTACAAATCCTATAATAGACTATATAAGCAAGGTATTACATGCTATTTTTCTTCAGAAATACCTGTATGTTGCAAAAAATGACATTCTAAAATTAATATTATATACGGATTGTATAAATAAAATAATATTAAAACCGCTAACGTTAATAAATTCATTGATAAATTTAAAAATCCAATCAAAAATTCTGAAAACATTCTAATTCTAATTTCTCTATACTATTTCTTTACTTTTAATATTGCTAAATATAAATTTTCAGGCGTTTTTGAAAGAAAATTCACTCAAAAGTATTGACATTCATGATTTTTGGAAATATTTTAATATGGTACGACTTATTATTATTAGTTTGTAAGTATTATTTCACAAGAACCTCCCAAATTAAATAGAAATGCATTTTTTCTAGTCTACATCAAAGGATGATAAAATATCTTTGGAAAAACATTTTGAAAGTTGGTCAAACTTGGGTGGAAAGCCAATAGTTACAGCTGTAAGAGATTATGAAACGAAAACTGTAATTCTCACACAAGCATCTTGCAGAATATCAAAAAACAGCACATATAAAAAGTACACATCTGATTTTACGTTATGTACAAAGTATAAATATTTTTTATTAATATAAAAATTAAACTTAATTTTTATTTTAGAGATTTTTGGAATATTCCTATAACTTTTATCACTAAACGAACTGTTGAATCTGAAACGAAGGTAGTAACTTGGATGACAGATAAGGAAAGTAAGTATTATTAATATATGTTATATAGAATATATATAAATCTATGTATGTAATAAATATGTGAATAATTTATTTATAACTGATTTGGATGGTTAGCAAAATTATACAACATGCCCAGCGAAAATGAATGGATTTTAATTAACGAAAAGCAAATGGGGAATTATATCATCAATTATGATTCTCATAATTGGCATTTATTGGCTATGGAACTCCATAAAAATAGTTCGGTCAGTATTTACATATAATCTAATGCAATTTAGTTATTAACATCTTAATAGGTTCTTATGCTATTCTTAATACGTTCTTATTCTTATGCATAAGAACCTATTAAGATGTTAATAACTAAATTACATCATTAGATTATATATATATATCTGAATTATATGTATTATCTGAATTATTATGCATTATATCCGAATTATTTTTTCCAGATAATTTCTCCAGAACAAAAATATAAACTTATCACTGATATGCTCTATTTAGAGACGTGAGATTTCTTTGATATTTTAATAGCAACTAGAACATTATATATAAATTTTCTGCTATTTAAATATAAAATATTTCCAGTTCAGGGGTAAAGACTTTGGATTTTCCGATGGAACTATATTTATTTCTTCCAAATGAATCTTTGCATATTTTTTATCCTATTTTTAAAAGTTCACCACCATATTTAAACCCATGGAATTTGACATTTTTACTGGAAGGAAGCGAAGTGCAGCTTGAATGGACGGTAAAGAAATGGGAAATAAACTATTACAAATTTAAATTATTAAAAATTGGATTTATATATTACAGCAATTTATATGGTATCTATTTGGTAAGACGTTTTCAGAAATACAATGGATTTATACAAGATATGAAGAGTTTCATATTTATAGGTACATCTATTTTAACTTAAAGTTTTAGAATTGTTTTACATTTATTTAATTTTAATTTTATGCTGATGTGACAGGAAATATTAGTAATAGTTAAATGTGGGTTTTACAAATTAATAAACAATATCAAATTTTAGTTGTATTTAGTCCAAGTTATAAATTTAGTGCTGCAATTGAAAAAAAATCTGTTCTTTATAATATTTATAATTAACTATATCGATAGATAGCTTTATATTATTTTATCTTATTTTTGAAAAATTTAATAATTTTTAATTTAAAATGTTTTGTAAAGCTGAAATTCGTATTAAAATAATTGTTATTTATTTACTTTATATCTTTGCCAACTAATATTCTATGGATTTAATACAGTAATTTTCTTTTATTTCAATACGTTGTACAATTTAATGATATACTATTTTCTTAATTGTTGAGATTTATGTATTTAAAAAAATTTATAACTAGAGTCACTCTCACAGAAAGATAAATTTAACCCTGACTTGAAATGTTATATTGTTTACCTGCCTCTTCCTATATGATAAGGAGCTCTATCAATTAATATTGTTTTGATGACTGCAAATATGCTAACTCCATTGTGTATACTTTTATTATAAATTATACATTTTTTAATAGATTCGGGCTATATATTTAGGTTTTATTTTAGTGTTAGTCCATATACAATTTTTTAAATTGTGTATGTGTTTGAGTATATGTGTTGTTTAAATCTGATACTCAGCTTTGTTTTTGTATTTATATATTTTGTATATATGGATTTTTTTAACATATATATATGTTAAAAAATAATGATTGTATTAGCAAAAGATATATGTATTAATTATAATATGTTTTTAACATATATATATGTTAAAAAATAATGATTGTATTAGCAAAAGATATATGTATTATAATATAAAATATATTGTATTTATTCATTATTATCTGATTATAACAGATCCGGAATTCTAAATATTCCTTGTGCTGGGTTCTGATTTTTGAAATTTCTAAGTTAAATAAATCTGTGGAAAAAATAAAAAGTAATTTTCTTTTATACATGTTTCCTTATTTTTGTTATTTTTAGTGAAGTGCGCTGGAGCATTTTTGAAATTGTATGTCGCCTTGAAATATCTGCTTGTAAACATATTATTTCTCTCTTCACCTTCAACAAAACGTTTGAAATTTTGTCACAGTAAGTCCATTTCGATCTTTTCTGTAATGTTCCCTATTATATCACTAATTATTTTCATGAAAAATTTCAGTTTTCTTTTATATATAAAATTTGTCAATATAATAATAAAATTACCGGTACTTCCTTGTGCTGGGTTCTGATTTTTGAAATTTCTAAGTTAAATAAATCTGTGGAAAAAATTAAAAGTAATTTTCTTTTATACATATTTCCTTATTTTTGTTATTTTTAGTGAAGTGCGCTGGAGCATTTTTCAAATTGTATGTCGCCTTGAAATATCTGCTTGTAAACATATTATTTCTCTCTTCACCTTCAACAAAACGTTTGAAACTTTGTCATTGTAAGTCCGTTTCAATTTTTTCTTTAATATTCCCTATTATATCATTAATTATTTTCATGAAAAAATTCCGTTTTGTTTTTATATATAAAATTTTTCAATATAATAATAAAATCATTTATATCACAAAATAATACACTTAATTATAATAATACTTACAGGTATATAGATAAAGATATAGAGTACATTATCGTTTGTCTGGCTATTCGATATAATGAATCTAATTTTATGGATATTTATCGAAAACGTTATGAAAATCATTTTCCTTTGCTTCCTATAAAATGTAGCAGTAATAAAACAACAGTTTACAAGTAGATTTATATAATTTATATATACATAGTTAACAAATTCATATAAGATTGATAATTTTAAACTTATTTTTTCAAAGGGAACTTGAAAAACTATTTGAAGAATTGAGTACATTATCGTTTGTCTGGCTATTCGATATAATGAATCTAATTTTATGGATATTTACCGAGAAATTTATGAAAATCATTATCCTTTGCTTCCTATAAAATGTAGCAGTAATAAAACAACAGTTTACAAGTAGATTTATATAATTTATATATATATAGTTAACAAATTCATATACGACTAATAATGTTAAACTTATCTTTTCAAAGGGAACTTGAGAAACTATTTGAAGAAGTGAGAGTAACAAAATTTACAGATAGACTGATATACTGTTTCTTGAATGCTGTTTTATGGGAAGAATGTTATAATTTTATAGATTATAATTTTCAACATTTAAACAAAAGGTAAGCTCGATTTAAAATATTATTTAAATATCTTACAAATAAATAAAATATTTTTTGTAATCAAGCATTATTTTTATTTAGAACAAAATTTATTCGATTCTTGATAAATGCTATAAAGAGCACTCATACAAATTTAAGAAAACATAGGAAAGTGAGTATTTATAGTTATGTCTAATTAATAAGTAGTAAAATTTTTATAATTTGATAGGTGTTTTCTATTAATTTTTTATTTAAATAGATTGTGGAAGTATTCATTTATTCGATTCTTGATAAATGCTATAAAGAGCACTCCTACAAATTTAAGAAAACATAAGAAAGTGAGTATTTATAGTTATGTCTAATTAAAAAGTAGTAAAATTTTTATATTTTGACAGATTTTTCTATTATTTTTTCGTTTAAATAGATTGTGGAAGTATTAAATAAAAATCGATCATTCGTATCCCATATAAACAGAGAATATATCGAAGCAATTATAAATATGTACAATTATACAGAAGAAATAGAAAGCTTTGAAGAAACTATTTCCAAGTGGTTGAAGAAGAAACCATGGCTTAACTAACACTTTTTATATTTAAACATTATTAAATTACATGTTTATTTGTTTCAATAAAAATTTTTTGAAATTAGTTAGACTATTCTTATAATAAAAATAAGTATTTTCAATTCTATAACCAGTGACGGATCATTGTTGAAAAGTTATTTTAGTTGCCTAGGATAAAAACAATTCATGAATTTCGAATCTAATTTTTCATAAGATTTATTTTCATATTAAAATATTTTTTTATTCACAACAGACAATAAATCAAAATAATTAATTACAATCAACAGCAAGTATGGAGAAGAATAGTTAAAGAGATAAATTAAGTCATAAAATACTTGCATCAATGGATTAAATAAAATAAAGCTCTAAGTGAACAAAATAAGCTTTCTCATCAAAGATCTCAAACTTTCAATCATGAGCAGAATTAATCTATAATTTAGAATTTAAAAATAGCATTAATAAATATTCATTACTATCGCTGTTTTGAAATCTTTAATAAAGAGCCCATTTAAGTTAAGCTTAATTACAAAGTCAATATGATTTCTTTACAGAAAGTTCCTAAAATCTACAATAGAATTAATTATCCATTATTGTATGATAAATAGAATCACTTTTTGATTTTATCAAGTATTCTTTATCAATCAAATGAAATACAGTAGTTTTTAATAATGTATGTATCAGTTTTTTTATTTCTTGTATTATATTTATAGGTAATAAATTAGTTAAAATAATTATTCATGCCTTCTATATCGAGTTAGCGGATATGCGCGTGTAAAATCCATTATTGTATGATAAATAGAATCACTTTTTGATTTTATCAAGTATTCTTTATCAATCCAATGAAATACAGTAGTTTTTAATTATGTATGTATCAGTTTTTTTATTTCTTGTATTATATTTATAAGTAATAAATTAGTTAAAATAATTATTCATGCCTTCTATATCGAGTTGGCGAATATGCGCGTGTAAAGCTTTCCTTCTAGTCCCACACTTCTATTTTCTAGAAGGGAATTATCCGGCTCAGTCCTTTTGAACCTCCATCCTTCAATTTTTTGATTGATTTCAGCATAAGTGACAGTCAGTCTGTGATGGGTTTTGAAAATGACCGCCGCCAGATATATGATAACACATAAAATCATCGTATCCTATTGTGATATGATGGCTTAACTGATACTAATATAATTTCCTAAATTAACACTCTCAAATTTGTAACCAGTTAAGCTCTTTACTGTGGCTCTCATCACATTTATTCAATCGCAAAATTATTTTTAAAAGATTTTCAGAAAAATCACAATCCGTTTAATGAAATATCTGAAAATTAATTTAAAGTATTTTAAATTGTTCTGAAATTCAATAAAACAAAATTTTTAATACAAAATCTTTACTTCAAATTTGTAAAAATTTTGAAGTAGAAGTTTATAAATGATTTTATAATTTTGAACATGAACTGATACATATCATTTTAAGGAAATTGAAATGTAAATAGTTAACATAATTAACTCTTCAAATTATTTATCTCGTATACTATTTTTTACCACGTAAGACATTATTTTTAAATGTAATACCAAACTAACCGAAGATAAAGTGATATCTTTGAAGAAAATGAGTTTCAGATTGTTATTCTAAATTGATTATTATGAGAATAATTAAATTTTTATTAATTCTAAATTGCAGTTGAAACCCCGTATACGCAGTTTCACTTAACTGCTGCTGACAGCGATCAGAAAAACAGTAAATATTTATAATTTAATTTCATCGCATCGTGTAGACATTGTGTTATCAGTAAATCATCACAAGAAGAAGAACGAAGGAGAAAGGTGAGTACATAATAATATTTTCAAGAAAGACCAAATGCACATAACTTTTATTATTAGTTATTGTTATTAATGTCTTATTATGCTTAATTTATAAATTAAACTTTATGATTGATATGCATAGTTTGTACAGTGTATAATATTTATTATTATCCGTAGTTTCAGCTATCCGCAGAGGTTTGGAACGTATTCCACCCGATTACCGGTGTATTGTTATTGAGATATTTAAATCCTCTTTCTTGATGATATAGAATTTAATCTAATTTTATTTATAAACAATTAAGCATTAGATATATTTGAAAGTTAATGGGTTAAACGATTCCTGCAATTAGCAAAACATCGACAAATCTATTATACTGTATTGGATTATATATTTTATTAAATAGATAATTTTTGAAATTTCTGAAAAATTAATCATTTTGTAATTTAGTTTATATTAATTGTAAATGTTTTATAAATTATTTGCAATGAAGATACTTTATACTTTTTTCGTTTGCATATTATTCTACAATATTCATATACAGTGAAACCTGTTAAAATGACCAATTTGATACAGTGACCACCTGGCTAAAAGAGACCAAATTTCAAAAACTGCTTTGTTTCCCATAGAATGTAATACTATTTTTGTTCCAAATAGTGACTACCTGTCTAATGTGTATATTGACAACTCACTTGGTTAGTTTTAAGAAATTTTAACCTGCTAAAGTGACCAAGAAGATTAATTTCATAGAGGAATTGCTGTATTTTCTTTAGAATTTTTCCATTTGATAAAATTCTAAGGATTAGTATTCCATTAGAATTTTTCTATTATGATAAAATAGTCTGTTAAACCAGTATATTAAAAAGTAATTATAATAATAAACTGTATATGTATCTTTATGCAATATTTTAATTTGATTATTTTAAATGCACATATACAATTTTTGTATTAATTGTAATGCAATATATGCTTGTTATAACACTTTGTTCGTTAAAGATTTTTAATAATAGAAAATGTATCATTCTGCTAATTTGTACAACGCACAGCATAACTGGTTGTTTGCAAAATATTAGTTAAAACATATGAATCAAAATTATTAGCATCTCTAGGATCTCGAGAACTTATTTTTAAAAGTTAATTTCTATGCACGAAGTGAAAATAAGCATTTATCCGCTGTAATAAATTAGTAACCAAGTACTTCTAGATGGCTCTTTTTACTTCTAGATGGCGCACGGTTTTAAAAAGCAGGAGTAACGTCGGTTTACTTGTATAACTTCTGTAACAACAGTCATCCTTGCAGTAGATTTATATTACTGTATACAAGGGGACTAAGTTTTTTCATATATATACGGAATATAAGAAACAAATAAATGATTTCCGTTTGAAAATGTGTTATAAATTTCATTTAGATGTCGACGGAAGGCTTCTTAACTATAAATCGATAATAAATCGTTATTTATATTTAAAAATGAAAGTCGTTTATAAAATATACAGAAAATGATAATATATGATTACACACATAGGTCAAAAAATTGGGCAGAATATTCGACTTTGGTATAAATTTATATAAAAAAAATTTCACAGATCCATTTTTAACTTAAAATATGGGAGTAAAAATTATCCTTTTTTTACTAGCTTTGTGATGCAAACTCGAGCGTAATTCCATTCTTAATTAAAATATAATAAGATTTGAATAGAATGACGTAATCGAAGTGAATCTGGCTCAACGAAACTATCATTAATTCGGAATACAGTGAAATCTGTTAAAATGACCATCTTGATAGAGTGAACTGGCTAGAGACCAAATTTTAGTTTGTTTCCTATAGGATTGTAATGTTATTTCTGATCCGCATAGTGACCACTCAGTTAGTTTTAAGAAATTTTAATCCGCTAAAGTGATCAAGAAGATTAATTTCATAGAGGAATTGCTGTATTTTCTTTAGAATTTTTCCATTTTGTTAAAGTGACCAAGAAGATTAATTTCATAGAGGAATTGCTGTATTTTCTTTAGAATTTTACCATTTGATAAAATTATAAGGATTAGTATTCCATTAGAATTTTTGTTATGATAAAATAGTCTTAATATTTTCTCTTATGATAAAATAGTCTGTTAAACCAGTATATTAAAAAGTAATTATAATAATAAACTGTATATGTATCTTTATGCAATATTTTAATTTGATTATTTTAAATGCACATATACAGGTTTGTATTAATTGTAATGCAATATATGCTTGTTATAACACTTTGTTCATCAGAAGATGATATGTGCTATATATATTGTCATTATTGCTTGACTGCAAGTTGATTATTTTAATTTATATAAATTTGCAGATGAGGAAAGGGGACCTGTACATGTATTGTATAGTGACACCTGTGAAAAGTACCAGTCAGATCGGTCCCAAAGGGTGGTCACTTTAACAGGTTTCACTGTATATTGTACGATACTATGGGAATAGGCAATACGCTTACTTAATATAAAAATATGATGTTATATAGTGTGTTAGTAAATATTATAACTATATAATGTAAATTTATGATAACAAAATTATAAAAATTGAGAAAACTGTTTTTTCATCAATATTCTAAATGTAAGTATCTGCAACGTGGCGCTAGTGTAGATATTATTTAATTGTCAGTCTGACACCAGGAGAAGTTTTAAGTGATTCTCCAACACAATTGTATGTTATAGAAATGTCAGAAATAGCCGTTTGTTAACGAGCGCGAGTAAGTGCACTCGGGGTCCGGGTCAAAGGAGAAAGAATACGCAGTATACTGGCATATCCAAGTATATAAACATATTTATTTACAAAATAAACATATATATATATAGAGAAAGAAATCAAGGAAACGAATATTGTTATGCATGAGCAAGCCTAACTATGTCTATCGGACCTAACGGTAGCAAATGTAGCAAACGGGTTGACTTTGTATATCGCTCCTTTGGCGCTACATACCTGGATTGGTCGGACCAGTTGGAACGGACTCCTTCGGAGAGGGCAACTTCTCTTCGGGCGCTATCTGCACCTATCGTTCTTGTCGGTGTACTCGTCATCGAATCACTCCATCCCCACTCTTTTTATCTGTTGTCAGGAGGGGCGACATGAGTCAATCATTGACATCATCTCGATGTTAAAATGTTAGGGGAGAGTTCCTTGTTCTCCGCCCGACCTTTAATCGTTTTTTTTTCCTCGTCCAGGCGGTTTTCAACCCGTTTGTTTATCGTAAAGTGACGACTATCGGGCTTCGATGTTAAAATGTTAGGGGAGAGTTCCTTGTTCTCCGCCCGACCTTTAATCGTTTTTCTCCTCGTCCAGGCGGTTTTCAACCAGTTTGTTTATCGTAAAGTGACGACTATCGGGGTAAAAAGGAATCTAACTGTCGTTTCATTGATTTCAACATATTAATAAAAATTATACAAAAGTTGATAAAATTACAAAGTTTAAACGATATAATAATTGACAAAATAATATTATAAATCGGTTAATATAACTAATTATACAATCGCTACAATAGTAATAGAATCGAGTAACATAATTATTATTACTTGAGTTTCGTTTTTATGTTGATGAGTTAGCATTATTATTATAAAAATATATATGATAATTATAAAAGGAATATTAAAATATGGTGGGTCCACCGGGACCTCATATAAATATCTTGGATATTTAGAAATATTGACCAAAAATAATTATAATTTTTGAATTTTTTCACCAAATTTCCGATTGTTTTCCCTTTTCTTCCAAAATTTTTATGAAACTGATATCATATTTCAACATACCTTTTTAAAATTTATTACATTTGATTTCTTTAAAATTATTTCTATTCAAAACAATTCAAGATGGGATTTCCGGTATACAGCATTGTCTAGTAGGTATGATTTGGAATACTACGAAATGAAAATTTTCGCAAATCTAGAAACATTATCTTATTTTCTTAATAAAATATTTATAAGCATGCATACATTAAAATAACTATTAAAAATTATCTAAAGAATTTTAAATTACAAAAATATTTAACATGAATTATTTTTCGTTTAATTGTTGCAATAAAAGAATACTTTTAATTATTGAAAAGATTAGATTTAATACTACAGATAAGGTAAAAAGAATATTATATTATATATTAATTTTTTAAAGAATATCGATTTCTAGAGGATTAATTAAGATTAAATCTTGAATTATCTATAAAAATTTAATTTGAATTTGACTACAACTATTCAAATTTAATTTTTAATTCTTCGACCACATGTCTACACAATTTCTCCATGATAATTTTTTGACCATTTTTCGTATATACAAAATTTCTCCGTAATCTGATACTCTTTTTTATTTATTTTGATTTATAACCTCTTTGGAGGGAAAAAATTATAGCTGGAAGTATTACTACAATATACTAATGCCATCTCCAAATATCTTTTGAAGTTTTTATCGTTTATTTTTTAATTATATGCAATTTCCGAGATATAAAAAAAATCTATAATTCTGGAAATTTTTAATCACTTGACGAATTTTAGCCACGATTATAAATTCAACTATACCCTTATTTTTTACTATATTCTGATTTATCTTCATTATTTTATACTAATCAATAAAGTTTTATTTTCTACTTTTAAACTAAAAATATAATTTTTTATGAACGTATTCTGTACAATAAATTGTTTAATTCTATTTATTTCTATATTGTTTTCTGTAATTTATTTGTAATTTGATTGATTTTTATTATTCTTTAATTGTTTTCTTTTTTATTTTAAATAAACTGGAAATTTTGTGTTTTTTTTTTTTTTTTGAAATTACATGCAGAGTTTGTACAAGTAGAAATCGTGTCTTTTTAATGTATTGTTATGCCAATCAGTTAATTTTTTAAATAATTTTTTTTTGAAATTACATGCAGAGTTTGTACAAGTAGAAATCGTGTCTTTTTAATGTATTTAATTTATAATAGCAGTTAAAATCCGTCAACTTTCTAGTAAATTTGAATTTATCTTCATTATGTTATGCCAATCAGTTAATTTTTTAAATAATTTTTTAAATGTTAAATATAATTTTTATACTTTGTGTTCTGAACAATGAAATATATATTTTTATATCTAAATTCATATTTCTTTGTATTCTTTTTATTTCAATAATTCGATCAATATTTGTTATTCTTTAATTATTTTCTTCTCTTTCTTTTAAATAAATGCCGAAATCATATATTATTTGAAATTACATACAGTGTTTGAGGAAGAAATAATTGTCAATAAATGAAATTTTTTAAATCTGTTTAATTTATAATCCCGACTAGAATTCATAAATTACACACGTTTTGTCAGATTTTTATTCTTTCTTCTTAAATGCACATATACAGGTTAGTATTAATTGTAATACAGTATATGCTTGTTATAAGACTTGTTCATCAGAAGGTAATATGTGCTATATGTCGTTATTATTGCTTAACTAAAATTGATGATTTTAATTAATATAAATTTGCAGTTTGGATTAATCTGTTCTTTTCTTTTAGGGGAAGAGGGAGGGTCGCTGTCCTGTATAGTGACCACCTGTGAAAAGTGACTAATCAAATCAGTCCAAAGGGTGGTCATTTTAATAGGTTTCACTGTATATTTATTATGAAAGTTATCATTCGGTACTACCGTTACCGATTTAGAGCATTTTTAAAAAAATACTCTTTTATAAATTTCTGCAGCTCAATATCGCACTACATCATTGTTACTGATAAAAACTTATTTTAATTGTTGTAAATTTGAAATATAGTATTTAAACTACGCGTAATCGATTATTTACTTTTTAGAAGAACTATATCTTTCACGAATGGTCTACAAACATAAAACATTCGTGTCAGCTCTTAAATATTCGCAATGAGTATAGATTTTAAAATCTTCAAATATGCTGAAAGTTTTGTTTTGCATAAATCTGAATTTATATCTGTCTAATTTTGTTGCTGAATGTGTTTTTACTATTTGTTATTGTATGAATATGACTTAAATGTAATTATTGTGCTACATTTGTAACAGTACATTGAGCTACTCAACACTAACAATACACAATTTTTTTTACGTCTATTTTATAGCCGAAAATGTTTATATAGGTTATGAAATGTTTGTATAAACTAATATTAACATTAATATTTTATGATCCGAAACAAACACATACAAAATCGGTAATATTACACAAATAATAAGACTGTTGTTGTGTAATATTACCGATTGTGAAACCATAGATAAATACCCAAAATATGATAATACAAAGTGAACAACAAATTACCCCATAAATGCATTTTATTCTGATAAATCATAGTTACGTTAGTTAGATTAATAATAATAACTAAAAGAGAAAAAACATTACTTAAAAAACGAGTATGAATATCATTCGCGTGCAAAAAACATTTTCAGATATAGAATTTTTTAAAATTCTAACTAATCATCAGTTATAATACGAATTTGAAATTAGAAAGCGCATAAATTTGATATAAAGAAATGATGAAAATAATTTTTATGGAAGAAATATCACATAGATTAACAGTACGAGCAGTGTAATTATGCGACGATAGAGTATGACAGAGTTTTGAAAATGTACTTATTGCATCACTCCAAAAGTAATGTCTCACAATTAAAGAATCATTATTCTATTTTATAGGTGCAATCTTTAAGAATAAAATATGTTTTTTCACATAGTTATCTTTTCTTATAACTCAATTAAAGAATCATTATTCTATTTTATAGGTGCAATCTTTAAGAATAAAATATGTTTTTTAACATAGTTATCTTTTCTTATAACGGATTTTTTATTTTGCTCGGTCACAGGGATTTATGGTCATAAAAATTAGTGCCACGAGTGCTGTTCAAAATATCACCTATCAGCTTTTATTTTCAAAAATAGTGACAATTTGCATGCAGCTTCATTAATTTTGTCAACATGTACAAGATCCCCGGTTTTATCGTGCAGTCATTTGTACTGAGATGGCGAAAAACAATTGAAAATGATGGCAATTATATAGAAAAATAGATTAATGCTTCTAGTGAATGTATCTATAATACGCAAAAATATAAAAGCTGTACCAGTTGTAGAATAAAAACTTAAAAAAGAATTGCCGACATAACTTTTGGAGTGATGCAAACAATAAACATATAAAAAATTAAATATTACATATAAATTGTCGCCAAGTTCGACAGTTTCCATATAAATGCAATAGAAATAAGTTAGATAAATCTATTCTTAAAATTTTTAGAAATTTATCTTACTTAATTATTCATTTTTTAATTTCGAAATCATGTTATTTAGATTATTATTTTTTTTCTTTTTTCAGCGGTGTTTTCTCGGTTGCCAAATACTAAGCAGCAGAGTATTTCAGAATATATTATAAGCAATCCATACTAGCAATAGAAAGGTGGCGATTTTGAAAGAATAATCTGGAAATAGAAGATTCATATTCTCACATCATACACATCTCTACTAAGCGACTTTTAATCCGACTCAGGAAACTTTACATGTGCGTATATCTTAAATATGATTTTTTAATATTAAGGTTTTAATAAAAATATTTGTCATTTTGTACCATTGTAACCGAATTTGCAGCTTTTATTAAATTTTATCATTAGCAAAAGTTTAATAGTATCACGGAGGAAAGTAATCGTATGCTTATCGTATAGATGAGAACACAATACATTAGTTTACTGTACAATATTATACTTTTCTTTCTGAAAACAGAATGACTTAGCAATAATATATGTTAGGCAATATTTTGATTTATCATTATCGAGATTTTACCTGACGCAATCCATTTCTTGTGGTCTTCTCTTTCGTTCAGTAACAAAGCCTATAGTGTCTTTAAATCTTTGAGGAGAGTGCAATATCCTCTTTGGAAGAAGAAATACCTAAAGAAAAATGAACATATTTTAATTATGTTAACATATTATTACAATATTACTTACAATCAACTATAGCTAACCTCTCCTTCTTTGATGTGTATATTCCTGGGTTTTCCCTTTTCTATCACTTTCAGATACATATCTCCTTTTATTTGATAGAAAAACTATATTTAAAGACGAATAATTCGTTATACCATAACCAGCTCGATAGCCAAAGATAGCCAAAATTGCAATACCTCATCTCCTTCTTCCAGATGATAATCTTCTCTGACATTCGGACCTCCAACAAAAAATGCGATCATCTGCCCTTCGTACCTGAAATACGAAGATTAAGTATTTATTTAACACGATTCTCGAGGTTTTCGAGAATGACGACACGCCTTGAAAATTCTACAGACTTCCGATTCTGTATGCAGTCAAACCTCGGTTCACGAACTCTCGGATCATGAACAATTCGGTTTATGAACAAATTTTCCGAATACAATGTGCCTCGGATGATATACTGTCTCTCGAATTACGAACACGCGAGTTATCAACATAAATATTTCCAATGATAATGCCATGTGTCAGTTTAGAAATTATTTTAAAACGTAGGAAACTGGATAACGTTTTAGTGAAACAGGCTCAGTGAGTCTGAAGCAGAATCGAGTGGTATTTAGACAGAAAAACAGAATCCCCTTACAAACGATAACATTTCACTTCCTCACCACCTTCCACTTACACCGTAAACTTTCCTCCATACATGTACGCTAAAACTAAATTAAGTTTTATTCTATATTTGATCCGCTTAGTGTTGTATTTATCTTTTTTGTGACAAAAGTGGTATTTAGACAGAAAAACAGAATCCCCTTACAAACGATAACATTTCACTTCCTCACCACCTTCCACTTACACCGTAAACTTTCCTCCATACATGTACGCTAAAACTAAATTAAGTTTTATTCTATATTTGATCCGCTTAGTGTTGTATTTATCTTTTTTTGTGATAGATTTAATGGTTTCCATTGATTCTGTATTAAGAACTTGTGCAAAAAGTACTGTTGTAAAAGTTTAAATAAGCAATCATCTAGGGCCAGGAACGGATTAGTCTATTTTACATTAATTCCTAGGGGGAAATAGTTTCGGTTTACGAACGACTCTCAGGAATTTGATTAAGACGAAAAGTGATTACATTCTTCCTTACTGATAAAAGGAATAAGTAAATCAACACAAATAAACAGAGAGAAAGCGATAAGATGTCGAAGCTGATCAAAACAGATATCAGTTGAATCAGTCCAAATGGAGCCAAATTTGTAAATTTATTTTGTTGATCCGAATAACAATTTTTCTCTCGTAATCGTGATGAATCTTTATAAATAATAAAAATACATAACAAAGTTAACTATTATATTCCACCTATCCGATATTTATAATTTCAAAAAAAATTTATAGCTAACTGAAATGCAATTTTGATATTTTTTAAAGACCGGACGTAAAAATTTCTCCAATACAATAAACAGGTACAGTTATAATAATGGAAGTCGTAAATAACGCAATTAAATTAACAAAAAAAATTGTTTACAAAATAAAACTGTCGAGTCTTATTACCCGAAGGAAATTCTAACTATAAACTCGTTTTTTGTATATTTTACTTCCTTTAACGGTTTACCTCCTAGAAAACGAAAGTTTCAATTTTCTTTAAAACATACGTAGGCCTATTTTTTAAACATCAAGATTTAATAATGTTAAAAAAATTAATTAATAAAGTGACTTACATAGTTTTAACACAGATGGGAGGATGAAAACATTTCTGATTTTCTTCTAACCATTCGTCTACGTTATGCATTACTTCATTCATTTTCTTTTAACTTTTACTAAACCGAGTAGTCTCCTGTTAGTAAAACTTATATAATCATGTGATGTTTACATCATTGTTTCAGCTAGAAACAGGTTATGTTCCCTGCAGGATCATTAAGAAACGTCGAATCCAATCGAGTTTATCGTGTAACAGATAGTTTCTCGTATGACTTTCCTATCGGATTGATATACAGTAGGCTACGTGTTTTCGAATGCACATCTTATGGTTGCAGATTGCGCAATGCACTCCAAATATCGCATTATCGCAACTTTTTATTTAAAATTATTAATTAGGTTAAACGATAATGCAGTTTTTATGGCGGTTATTTCCACGTGCAGTAATCGTTAACCTTTCAGATCTCATCAGCTATATTTTTTTTTTTAAATAAATATTAATTATATTGTATATAAATCGCGTTATCTGCGTCAGATATTTTAATGAGACCGATAAACATCAAAATTGTAGTTGTTTAATACATTAAATAGGACAAATTATTATGTTTCGCGAAGTGAACAATCTAAAAATCGTAAATTCTTTGTTGCTGCGCTATGGAACGTGATTGTCCGTGTAAGAAAGTATGCAGATTTTAAGCAGAATCTGATAAAGATGCGATATGAAATCTAGAATCATAATAATGACGATGCCAATAAAACAAATCGAATCCTGATAAACACAAACTTTCTGGTACTGGGAATGGGTGGCAAGAAAGTTTTTAAATTTAATTAGCTACTGCAGAGTATATCTAGAATTTTTGTTGCTTACCGCTGAAGAATCATGGCAGCTTTTATTTTGTTGACTAAAATGACAGAAGCAACAAATAAATATCGAACATTTTTTTTTAATTATAAGAAAAATATTCACAATATTTTTGCATAAAAAGTATCACACAGTATTCATTCATTGGAAAAGCCATTTCTTGCACCACGTACACAGTATAAAGCATTTTATTTTTTTCAGATTAACTTTTGCTTTTTAAATTTGTAAAATCATCCCAATTCTCGAAACAAATGCACTCTTGGTTTCAATAAAGCACGTTTAGAGCATTCCGTTCTGAAAAAGAGCTAAATTCCTATTTTCCGAACATATTATTTATGGAATTTTATAATATACCATTAAAATACGTCATCTGGATGGAAGACACTCAAGTTTGGACAGACTAATTCCGAGCCTATATTACCTCCATTAGGAGAAATCCGAAAAATTTGAAAATGACGCATATTTAAATGAAGGGCGCAACAAAAATTTTCGCTGGGGGCCCTAAAAGCTATAGAGATGTAGAGATGGTAGTGTCTAGTATAGATTGAATTCAATAAAAGAAAAAGGCATATTATGCAAAATATTAAAATTTATTTACTGATGAACACAATCCACACTTTTAAAAATAAATTTTACCAGCAAACAATAGGAGTGCTGAAAGGAAGTCCCATGGCAGGCCCGCTTGCAGAATTATTATTAAGGTCTTTAGAGCAATCTATTATATCTGCCTTCGAAGCCTTTATATGTAATATATTTATATAATTTATCATTTTCCATTTTTTAAATATTAAGTTTTTATAAAGCATCATATATCTCTATTATTTGATTTTTAATATTACATTCATGCTGATTTATTTATCCCGTTTTGCAGGAAAAGCTCTAATAATTAAATTAATTTAATAGAATTATTATTATTTCACTTGTTGGCAGTATGATATTCATTCACTTTACGCATTATCAGCCAGTCCTTCCATAGAATATTCTAAGAACAAAACATAAGCTGTATGATTAAAAGAATCAGTTAGGTTAGATACCCCATCATAGGTTGGCAACCACCCATGATGGGATTAACCGGATGGTTGAAAGATGGGGTTCAACGGGCCGGGCCCTGACCCCTCCTGAAAAACTGGAAGTATGGGACCCGGATTTGAACCCGGACCCTCCAGGATGGCAAGCCACAGCTTTTAAGTCGGCCGGATGGCCGCGTAGTAAAGAATCGGCTTCAAGATCATATCTATAGAATTTCACAAAAACCTATCAATTCAAAAGTTATCGGTAATGGGCAGAACACAAGCATGAGCAAATTGACCAGTTATGTTAATTTTTAGTTAAGCTATCGAATTTTTCATAAGATATTTTTGGCAGGGCCACTTCAAAACAGCAACATGCTGGTGACTATCAATGATAAAGTCAACCGGAAGATTGAAGGATGGGATTCATAGGAATAGGCACAGAGCAAATTGACAATATGAAGATTTCATAAATTTCATTTACGCTCGAAGAATGGGCCTAAAATTAAAATCTATATTAGTTTTCAATTTTTAAATTAAAAAAAATTGTCAGAGAAAATGGAAAATAGTATACGACACTCAATTTTTCAGTTAAAATAATCGTTTCCTGTAATTTTCGAGGAGTTCGATGCTTTTATATATTCTGAGTTTTGTAGAACTCACAGTTACTAAAGAAATAATTTTCATTAATATCTTTATTTGAAATTAGATCCTAAGAAGAACTGTTTAAATTAATAATTTAAAAAATAATTTGATGTTATTTATTTAAATTAAAATGCATATTCTTCGGTTGTTTTACATATATGTTATTAAGCGGCTCAAATCACTTAACGTTACTCTTGCATCCGTATTTTTCATTATTTCACACTTTCTCTCTGGTTTTTCTTCTTCAGCTTTCAACATAGTTACTTATATGATTAACGCTGACTATCTCGTATCCTAAAGGGGATTGTTAATTTTGTGCTTCGGTAAAAGATGACACTCCAACATAAAAGGTAAGAATGATTTATGTATGTCCAATAGAGAGCTGTGCAAAAACAACCCTGAGAAAAATCCATTGCCCACTTTCCATAAAACGAAAGACACTAAAGAATTTTCACAATATGGGTGTAATAATAAATGACAAACATGTGGATGGAAATAAAGGGGAAAAAAGAATGAAGCAACAATTTTATTGATTGGACAATCGAAAATAAAATTTAAGTCGAAATTCTCTTTTCCGATCTTTTTTCCTTTCTTATTAATAAAATTTATATCGAAATATTAACGTGATGTTTACAGTTACAGTTTTAAATTTAAATATTTTTCGTCATCAAGAATTTTTTTAATTATCTTGATTGTGCGAAAACAAAAACAAGCCCTGCTTAATTATTTAGAATTTTCCCCCCGAAAACATCTAATTAAGTAAAAGTAAAAAAAAAAAAAATATTCTTTATCTTAATTATATTAATCCAATTAAAAGATAAAAGTAGATAATTTTATTAATTATCATTGTATTTTTTTAATTTTAAATCTTAAAATAGTTTAATAATTTAATTACGGATATGATTCAAATTAAAAAATGATAATTTCTGCTATTATTTTGTTTTTCTTTGATTATAACGTTAGAATTAATTTTTGATCGATAAAACTTTGATAATATTCTCCATATATAAAATTGATAATCGTGCTAGCGACAAAGAATTGGCAAATAAATGGAAGTTTTCGCACTTTCGACCATTAACCAGATTGAAAATCCTCAACTGAAGTTACACACGAACTTAGAAAAGTCCCTTTGGGTAAGGTTATTTAATAGAAATTTTATTCAATGTTTGTAAGGATGTAAATTTGTTTAGTAAAATCTCTAACATTATTATAACCTTAAGGGGTTATTCGTGATTTATATGCGCGGTTTCAAATTACCGAAAAATTTTTCTCTTTTGTATCGACCAGATAATAGAAGAAACAAAAATTGCATTGAAACTCGTGTGTGTGTGTGTTGCATTAAAAATTTTCAAGATTTGAATCGAAAAAAGTAAATATTTTGTAGAATAAAGAAAAAATAATAATAATGACGATAAAATACTTATGAACTTGTGTAAAAATCTGTTTATAAATATTTTATCATTATGTAAATGGATTTATGTTCGGAAGTTTCTAAGATAACGCATAAAGAATTCAAAATGGACAAATTTGTATTTGCCATTCAAAACATTTGAGAATTGGGTTGTCCAGGTGAATGACAAAAAAATGTGTGCAGCATAACCATAGAACGTATGCTGAATATTTAAAACTTATAGCAGCAGCACATAGCACATGAATGCATAAAAAAACAGTAGCCATAATGGGCTAAATATTTAATCTTCAATCATTAAATTCATCCTAAGTACAACCAATTCTATGGACGACTTCATACATATAAAAAATTATAACAAAATATCACTGATAAAATCATTAAATTCATCCTAAGTACAACCAATTCTATGGACGACTTCATACATATAAAAAGTTATAACAAAATATCACTGATCACTACGAATTTTTCTTATACAAAAAATAGCGAAATATTTAATTAGAATTTTATCTCTAGATGATTTTTAACTAAGATTTGTAACGTACGAAAGAATTAAAAAAAAATGCCTACTTAAATATTGACTATATTTGCAATTTTGTAGCCTATTCATTATCTACAGGGGGCGAAAATGGCTGGGGCAAAAACTGTTGGGGGCGAATTTTCCGTAAACCGCTTATTGTCCCTAACAGGCTTAACAACCTGCGCCTCCTCCCACAGCACATCCATTCTACACTGGTAGGCCCTCCGTGATAAGGCGGTCGTCAGCGCTTCATTATTAATGTCCCGCTGGTGTTCATTTATCCTGGTCCCCAAATTTCTCGAGGTGTACCTGATGTACTGCTCCCTTTGGACGGTATCGTGGTTGAAGAGTTCAATTTTATAGACCCTCGTTCTCCTGTCTGGGGGGTGCTGGTCCTTGTCATTCCTAATCCTATTAAAGAGTGTGTTCCCTCTTGAAAAAGCAATCCAAAGGGAGCAGTACATCGGGTACACCTCGAGAAATTTGGGGACCAGGATAAATGAACACCAGCAGGATGTTAATAATGAAGCACTGACGACCGCCTTATCACGGAGGGCCTACCAGTGTAGAGTGGATGTACTGTGGGAGGAGGTACAGGTTGTTAAGCTTGTCGATCGCAGAGGGATTTTTGGTTGATCTCTTGTTTATTCCTCCCAAGTTAATTCCTCCTTATAAATTAAAACTGAAAACATAATTTATTTTTCATTATTTTGTATTATTTTTTAATTCTTTTTAAATGTATTGCTATTGTTTATTTTTTGTTAAAATTGTGAAATAACTAATTTTCTTATCATTGGAAATATACACATAAAAAGTTTCCAATATTAACTGATATTGCGTGAAAAATTCTGTTGTGTTTCAGGTCGACATACTTGTCAGAATCCGTTTTTTCAAATATGAACGTCAGAAAAAAAAATCAAGAAACCAAATTACAAATGATCATTTGGATGATTGTCTGCCATTAGCCACTTCTTCATATCAACCTGACGATGAAATATCGAGTTCCAAACAATGCCACATTTCATATTAACTTTTTAATCAACCAGCATTTCCTGTAACTTATGAGTCTGTAATCAATCTGTTGCCATTTCCTGTAACTTATGAGTCTGTAATCAATCTGTTGTTTTTTCTAACTTTGCTTTTCTAAAATAAAATTAAAATTTTATTTCAATATATTTGTTTTATTTGTTGAATTAAAATAATTAAAAGTGATAAATAAATTTTTAAATACTCAAATAAAGTTTTTAGGGCTGAGAAAGTGATTCCTCCAAAGTGAGTGAGTGCATTTAACTGCATAGTTGTACATAATCAGATATCAGGTTGAGGGAATATGAACGCAATCTTTATAAGAGAATAGATTGCCGAATAACTTAGTATAGAAAAGTAGCTCACATAGTAAAAATGGTTGAACACCCCTAGTATATAGCAATGAAGAAGTGTAATAGTTGCATGTGCCAAAATTTCTATAGATGATTAATGGCCATAAAGAAAGATATTAGACATTTCATGTCATTTTGTAGATAGTAACAATGTGATGGTGAGATGCTACCACAAGTAAAGAAATTCACTCATTGGCTAGAAGAATGTGGCTGCACATATCAATCACTACAGGGGTGCTCTGCTCTGCATGAGGTAGAATCTTCTAAGAGAGTTCCAAATCCTAAGATGGCATATTGTGCCGAAAAGATGAATGACCAAGGGATAGAAGCCCTAACAGTCTGAGAAACAGTCTTAGGCTGATGAGGATTTTGCCCTTTTCATGATTATGAGAGGTTTTTTCTTCCCCAAAGGAGATACATTAAATTCTGTGCAGTTCACCTGAGCAATATTTGGCCACAGCAGGGTGCCAATCCTCCCTTTGATTCCATTGATCAGTATCATGATCTGTGGCAGTTTCTTCTGGGTCATATTTAATATGCATTAGACATGAAATAGAGATCTGTATGATTCCAATAAACTTTCAATTATTGTAGAAAATGTTAGGGGAAAGTAAATGCTTTGAATGCTCTTCTCTGCCATTATGAGCAAAATTTGTCTGAGACTTAGATATTGTTAGAGCTGTGGATATGTTGCAAAGAATTTGTACATAACTGTACTTGGCTGCTGTCTATTCTTTGCTATGGCCAACCTGTATCTCAGTTGTTCCTTCTGTAGCAAGAGGATATACTGCTATTGATTTTTCACTATGCTGTAGATTGTCTTTCTGAATTCTTAAAACATAGCAGCAGCAAAAAGTGTTTTTAGGCAAGTGAAAATTATCAGCTCATTAGCTCATTTAATTCTGTAAACAATACTCTAAAAGGCTACAGGCCCTATTCCACCATAATAGCCTTCTGTGAGATGTGATTCAGCTTGAATGGGACATGCATATCATCCTTTGGGACTAGTTGTTTATGGTAGTAAACATTACCTTTCTTGACTATTTCCTGTCCCTTAGCAACACCATGCATAAGGAATCAAAAGTGAAGGATCTTCTATCCAGTTGCTTGAGCTAGACCAGTGTAGCCTTCCTCGTTATGTGGACTTAGATAGTAGGCATATCTCATGCAAGTTTGGCAATGATTAAAGCTAAATTACATCTTGCAGAAGGATCTTATGATGGATTACCTGTACCTCTTTAGAATAAAGTTCTCAGAATTAACTGAGCTAATAGCTGAGAGTTTTCATTTGCCTAAAAACACTTTGCTTGTGAAAAAAGTGTTAGCAGCAGCAATACTTTTGTTTTTGTGTGTTTTAAGAATTTCAATAATTTAAATAATTGCAAAAAGGTCACCATGTACTGTCAGCAGAATAATGCATGGATCATTTTAAGAAACCAGATGCATAGGTGTGAGGAACCAGAAAAATAGCATAAACCCCTCTCAGAACTGACTGAAGATATTGCCAATACCAAGTGATCTAAAAATACAGCAGGTTTCTGAAGTGTTTGTGGAGAAAAAGTAAGCTGTTGGACAATTTCATATATACAGTTTAACCTTGTTATCTCAAACCTCACTATCTCCATATCCTTGATATATAGAAAAAATATTTTCCATGTACTTTCAGCATTAAACCAATGTAATTTCAATAGTTATCTTGAAGTATTTTCTTCAGAATCCTTGCTATCTCAAATTAGTTTATAATTTTGTGCTAGAGAAATTAAAAGTACTTATGAATTTTCCCTTGCTTTCAGAATCTAAACAAAGAATTTAAATTTAACAAAATAACGTAAATGTGGTAACGATAACCAGAACAGGAACTTTTTTGTGCATGCTTGGAATACTGAATATGCCGTAGTTTCATTTATAATTGTTGATAGGTTTTTGCCAATATGATCTTGTTCATTCAGTAATATTTTCAATTTTTGGTTTATAAGATGCAGGAATATTTAGATGATAATTTTCATGGAAAGAAGAGTGTCTTATACAGTATTAAAAACTATGGTATGTATTATTGACATAAAAATTTTTATTTAAAATTGAACCTTGATATCTCAAACTCTTTATATCGAAGTTTTTTTGTTCCCATGATATTCGAGATATCGAGGTTCTACTGTATATATCATGCATTTAACATTGTAAATTTGACGGGTAATAAAATCATCACTAGTGTTCTGTTTGAATATAGAAATAATAGAAAGATATGAAGATATAAATTTAACAGAAGAAACTCAACATATTTTACATAATACATATTTAGTTCAATTTGCTTCTTCATTTGTTTAATTTTTTTTTTCTTATTTCAGGTATCAGTTAATGGATTAGACAAAGCTGGATGTACTGCATTACATTGGGCTGCACATGCTGGTTATTTGGAATGCATAAATGAATTATTAAAAGTGCCTACAATTAAAATTAATGTACAAGTAAGAAAAAGTTTTATAATAAATCATTATCTAAAATTAAGTAAATATTCAAATAACAGAGTAATGATTTCTTATTGAATGTTATATAAGACAGACATTTTCTAATGCAGGAAATCTCTGACCTACAATGGTCTGACTTAAAATAATCCATAATTATCACAGTGATTATTTACAAACTTACAATGATTATGGATAAAGCTACTATCAATGATTTTGCAATAACAGTAGCCAATCAACCAAATGTCTGAGTTTTTGCCAGGATAAAGTGTGTCATATTTCCATCATTCAGTATTCATATTTGATTTTTGGGTCTTGTACTTCTAGATTTTTTAGAAGTTCAGACTTGACCCATTCAATCCCATCCTAAATGCATTGAAGTATTTAGATGGGGTTTTTTTCAGAAACATGGAATTTTTCCATGTTTCTGAAAAATTTTAATGGATCTGGTTTGAAAATCAATTCACCAACTATAAAGTCCTACTGACTCTACTATAAATGTAGGTAATTTGTAATTGGATTTGGAATGGATACTCAGTATTATGTAATAGTCAGCCAATAATTGGGAAGTGGCATTAAAAAAATAATTGCTTATTTTTGCTAGAAACTTGGATAGGTTAGTTTGAATTAGGCTTCTACTGGATACTTTTGGTAGCAACCACTTTTAGCACTTATGGTGGGATTAGGTGGAAAATTGAAGGATGGAGGTTCAGCAAGCTTTGTTGGGCCTTGATTCTTCCTGAAAAATGATATGTGAAATCCAGAATTGAACCTGGATCCTTAATAATTAAGGTAATAAATGACTACTTTAAATATGCAACTGAAACTAGAAATTCAGACAGAGGAAAATAACTTAAACATTATATCTTTCTTTTTATACTGTGTCTTTAGTTTTAATCATAAAATTCTGGTAGGCATGAAATACACAATTTCCTCGTTTTAAAGAATAAATAATATTTATTCAAAATTATTATATATCACTACTTTCTGAAAGAATATTGAACATTCTGAGTTCTTGTAGTTGGGAAACATAAACCTCCATTTATAACATTGCTTCTATGGAAATTAGCGTTTCTAGTTATGACAGATTGGAATTATGACTGAAATTTTTGAACACAACTCTGTCATAAGTTGTGGAACTCCTGTATTCATAAATATTTTAATTAAATTGGATGCATTTATTTCTGATTTAATAGGAAATTTATATCAGAATTTTTCTTTTTCTTAATTTTGCATAATTTAATATATGTATCAAATAATTTTGGTATTTTGTTATTTATCTATATTAATAGTTATTAAAATAGATTGGATGATTATATAATCCCATAATAAATTGAAATCTTTTAAAAATAATTTTTTTAAATAAGAAAATTTAAAAGATAAATAAAAGTCAAAAATTTTTTCCTTGAATTAGAAATATCTTTGTGAAGTTTAAATTTATTAAGGAAGCATTCATAAATATAAAACATGCTTAATTGTTTAAGCTACTAATTTGTTAATTGTTTGTTACTGTAATAAAAACTAATGTAACATTACTGTCTTTAATTTTCATGCAGTTAAGCTTATATCTAATTGTTTAAAACTTATATAAGATAAAGAATATGTGTAACAAAGTATCAGTGTAAGGTAATTCCTATTTTTGACTATTTTTATGTAAAATTGAAGAAAAATTTTTAAGTAGAAAGGGAGGAGTCTTCAAATTTGTGACTTTATTTGGGATAGGACTTGATGTGATGTAAATGATGAAGAGGAAAGAAAAATCAAAAAGTGTTTGAAATAATATGATGTAGTTTATGGATACTCCCATAGTTCAAATAAATGCATGAGAAATTGTTTCAAATTACCAAAAATTTGAGCTATACAGAATATTCCAAAAAACTTACAGTAATTTAAAAAATATAATTTAATTAATACAAAAATATTGTACATAGAACTGCTTTATGATTTGACATATAATAAAGTTGGATAAGTTCTTTGATTCATTTACTATTGAAAAAAAAATTTTTTAAATATGAGGAAAGAAAAAATAAATACAGTGTAACCTTGTTATCTCAAGCCTCTCTATCTTGAAACCCTTGTTATGAGGAAAACATAAATATAGTAATAAAATACAGTGTAACCTTGTTATCTCAAAACCCCTGATATGTGGAAAAAAATTTCCATGCACTTTTGGCATTTAAACCAATGTAATTTCAATAGTTATCTTGAAGTATTTTCTTCAAAACCCTCACTATCTCGAATTAGTTTATAATTTTTGTGCTAGAGAAATTAAAAATACGAATTTTCCCTCTCTTTTTGAGTCTAAACAAAGGATTCTAAATTTAACAAAATAACGTTAATGTGCTATTGATAACCAGAACTTTTTTTGTGCCTGCTCAGAGTACTAACAAGCCATACAATAGTTTCATTTTCTAAGTTTCACTTCTAATTGTTGTTAGGATTTTTGTCAATATGATCACATTTATTCAGTGATATTTTCAAACTTTGGTTTATAAGAGACAGGAATATTTAGATGCTAATTTTTATGGAAAAAAGTGTATCTTATATAGTATTAAAACTACAATATATATTATTGACAAAAATTTTTATTTATCTTGATATCTCAAAAACTTTTCATAACAAATGTTTATTTGTTCTCGTGAGATTCAAGATATCGAGATTCGTGTGTGTGTGTGTGTGTTAGTGTGTGTTAGTGTTATATATTCCATCCACGAAAGCCATGCCTAGCTAAGGTGGATGAGTCCAAATGCGAAAGGGAGACTTGCAGTCAGTATAATGACAGGTGAGAATTATTGAAGTAATATTATATTCTTCTGTTAAATATACTATTTCCAATGTCAAAACTAATCATTTAGCATTACAATAACTTCTGTTAAATATACTATTTCCAACTTCGAAACTAATCATTTAGCATTCGCAGTCGGTATAATGATGAGTGGGAATTATTGAATTAATATTATATTAAATTCTGTTAGTAATTATTTCCAACGTCGAAACTAATCATTTAGCATTCGACATTACAATAAAATATTTCCAATGTCGAAACTAATCATTTAGCATTCGACATTACAATAAACTTCCATTCAACCCTAATCATTTAGCATTCGACATTACAATAAACTTCCATTCAACTTCAGTTTTTGCGTTTGAAAACATCCATGTGCGAAGCTATCATCCCTATTTTGTCACTGGACTCGTTCAGTTAGCGCACGCGTACTTGCATTGATGGTCGCGGCTAAGCTGGACAAACAGTATATATATATATATATATGAATCATTTATTTTGAAAGTGGTTTAAGTCCATTTTTCAAAAAAGTCAAGTTAATGTTTATAATACTTACAATTCTATGAGATCTTTTCATTTTTAAACAATTTACAGCCAATGTATTCAAATTAACTAAGATTTTGTTAATAGAAAATTAGCTAGTGAATGGAATGGTAAAAAGTTTATTTTGAAACTGGCTTAAGTCCATGTTTGAAAGTTAGAGTTTGCATATACACAAATGTTTCTCATAGCAATAATCAATTGACTAATGAATTTTAAATGTCATTAGACATCATTGTTACTCTAGTGAACTGCTGAATGGGGTAAAAACCAAATATTTGTTTTGGCTTGTATGTTAGTTTTCATAAACCTGCTTATGTCACAGCATGGCAGTAACAATAGAAATCTTTAAAATTGCAATAAAATGAATGATTTTGTAGAATTAATAATAATAATAATAATAATAATAATAATAATAAATAATTACACCTTAAGACAATAACCACAACAAAAGAATTACATAAGTATTAATGTCAGGTTAGTCCATAAATTTCCATATATTTTCTTAAGATTATTATTGTGAGTTATTGCTTGACTAGTTTAAATGTGAATATTCATTTGAGATTATTCTGTGCATAAAACACATTTAGATGATCAATTTATCATCATCTTTCATAAAGATTTGATAAGAATAAAAATTTAAAAAAATGAACATTGATGATCAATACAAACAGCATATTTAATACTTTTTGTTCTTAAACGATGAAATCACAAGGGCAATAGAAATATGATTAAATATAAAATTAATCATATTTCTATTAAAATTGTGATGACATTTAATAAATCTTTACAGATTAACAGAGAATATATTGAATTTATGAAACAGAACTTAAAGCAGAGAATACTTGAACATAAGAATGATATAAAAAATGTTGCTATGAAGACATCCTTGGTAAGGTGTTTTTATGAATATAGCAGTGCTTCTCAATCTTTTTTGTGTCAAGGAACACATTTTAATATTTTAAAATTTGGCGGTACACCTAAATATTTTAAATAATAATTTAGCTTTAACAACAAATTTTTATTAACAGATTATTGTATTTATTTTTATTTATTACATTCAGATTACAGACATAATCGTACACGGAATCATTAAATAGCGGCCCTTATTAAGTTATAGCAGCACCTGCGGATTTTGTCTTTTTAGAGAAACTATAATTTTTATTTCTTAAATTACGAATAACGACAAAAAATTTTGACTGTCACAGAAATTCAAGGGTTAGATTTTTCTAACGATATCCTGTTTATAGGAATCGGTACAGTGGTTTGACTGCAAAAGGGATATCTAAAATATTTATAAAATATTTTT
>AYEL01081742.1:0-10128 GCA_000484575.1 Olivierus martensii | reverse complement strand
ATAATTATATTCTTTCTACAATACTATTAAAAAAAGAGCATAAGATTTTATTAAATCTTTTACACGATATAATTTAAAATTTTTTTTTAATTTTATTATTTAATAAAAATATTATTTAATATTTATTTAACAAAACCTATCATTCGTTGTTTCTAACCACTCATAAAAATGTTCGGATACAATGACTTTTATGTTGAGTTTGTCCTACGCTTAAAATTTTAAACGCATTTTTCTCAACATTAGCGTTTGTTGAGTTTGCCCTTCGTATCCTCAACGTCTCAAATGATATTTATTAAATTTAGGAAATAAATATTTCCAATATTTATACTGTAATAATTTTGGTATTTTCCATTGTTGTTTAATTTTTTCTGTGTTTATATATATAAAGCTTTTTTCATAAGAACAAATATCACCAGACCTGATAATGCTGGTGGGTTATAGTTTTGAAACCTCCAGCATTAGCATAAGCATGTCAACCCATACTATATTGCACTTTTTGTCCCTTTTTTTATCTGCCCCTTTTATAGTGCTCTAGAGGGTGTAATTTTTTTGTTCTGTAATTTTAAGTATCATAAGATGGTGCTAAGCATTAAAGTAGGTAGGTAGTAGATATAAGTAGTTCTTGTCTGCATTGCACCTGTAGAATATCATTCAATGTCAATCAAATAAACTGAAGAGAGTTAAGTTAAAAGTGACTGAAAATGTTTTTTTTGTTATTTGAATAAAAAAATTCTAAGACTGCTAACAGTGCTTGGAATATTTGATAAATAAGAACTTTAGAAATAGCAGTTAAGCTAAGAACTTCGATTCAATATCAATTTGTGTATATTTTTTACATCATATTATTTTTCATTAGATCTTTTATTTTAAAGGTTAATTTATTCTGATTTTTATAAATAAATTAAACCTGTTATTTTATGCATCATTATGATTGTAATAGACTATGTTAATGAAAATTTTGTATGAGGAAACATTTATAAACTATTCTATTTTGAACACTTTTTGACTCATCATGTTAAGCTTGATTCTCTGACTGTGTGAACACCCTATCCCCTTCTTAGAGTGCATAATAAAATAAAAATAGGACAGGTCCAAGTTAACTTCCTCACAATTTTTATTAGTATAATAACTTAAATATGTGTTTTTACTATATATAATATGTATAGTAAATGTGTTTATAAATAACGTAAAGTTTTAACTATGTAAAATAATAACTTTATACATAAATTTTATAAAATTCTCTGCAGTTCTACTAGTTTAGTCCAGATTTAATTGAAGACCTAGAATCACATTTATAAAATTTTATTTAAAACACTCTCTCTTAGTATCATCTACATATCTTTACAATTTTATTAAATCATAAGTCGTGTTATCTTCCTTACTTATTATCAATTCCAAAACTACTATAGCTAATGATTTTTTATATTTTTATTCTAAATTTGAAAATATAGAATGTTCTAGTTGTGATGTATTCATAGGCTTGTTTGAAATTTGAATATAATTGTTCTTAGAATATAACTATTAAAATAACTGAAAATGAATATGTGAGTAAAAAAGTTGAAAACATTTCTGAATTTAAAAAAATAATGAACTTGGCCTATTAACAAGTATTAAATAAGAGCTTTATAATTTAAATATATTAGCAATGAGAATTTAAAAATTTAATTATAAATGCTATGATGAAATCACAAAATATTAAAAATATAATCATCACCACAAAATATTTATATTATTTTGTGGTGATAATTTTTTGAATTTATTACAATCTCTTTTCATTTCAAATAAAAGATCTAACCTTGTAGATTCTATTAGAAAAAAAAATTGCTCAATTTCAAGAGAGTTCAATCTCAGTTTTTGTTTTTTGGATTACTGTTAGCATTTTAATTTTTAATAAAATAAAATATAAAACAAAATAAAATTATAAAAGGTACTTATAAACTGTAAAATTTTATAAGTAAAGGGAAATTAGAAAATAGTAAAACTTAACAGTTAAACATATTTCCATATAGGTTTGTTTAAAATAATAATAAAATTATTTTGATAGAATAATTTTTTAAACTATTATGTAATTCTCCTGTAAATCATAAATTTATATTGCACTTTAATACATTAACATTATAATATAGCAGAAGTTTTGCTAAAGAAATTTGTTTAATACTTAATTTTTATTTCAGAAGTTTGAATATAAAGTGTCTGCTGCTTTGTACTGTTGACTTGTTTTTTAAAGTTTGTCTTATAATCAAGCAATGCAATATTTTTATTTTATGTTCACATTATATTAACTTTGTATAATTTTCTCTTTCCATATCTCAGTATATCAAATATATAAGTAAATGAGAAAAATTATGATATTTGATAGTTTATTACTATTTTATTATATTTATTATTGATAGTTAATATATTATAGTTTATTGTTACTTTGTTACATATATTAAACTGTAGGATTCTTGGGATTTCCTTCTTTTACTAATTCCAAATTTAAGGACTAAAAAATATCCTTGGGATTAAAAACATTACTATTGCATAAATGCAAGAACTGAAGTTTTTAATCATGGATTTTAATTTGAAATAAAAAATCAAAAAAGGCATATATTTTGCAGTTTTTCTAACTCCCATAACCAGGAAAAAAGCTTGGTTCATAGAAATGCTGTGTATTATCAATACTTTATTTATTTCAAAATAATTACCATATATAATAATTCATAATTCAACCTAACTAGGGATTTAAATCATCCAAATATTCCTAATTAACTAAGTTATACCCATAGTGACTTACTTTTGAATTAAACAGTCAAATTAACAATTATTTATTAATTTCACTACAGTACCATCATCTATGGGGGTAAGGACTTAGACCAGGGTAAGGTGATGCATTTCATCTCTGCTTTTGAGATCTAGCCACTCCTTTACCAAGACCGCACTGCGTGGCAAAGAGCCATATCCTTCTCGAGGTGCCCCCATTTTCATAAAACAGTGCGGATCTAGACGTGGTCATCGATAAACATCCCAGAAGAAGACAATGGCAAACCACTTCTGTATTTTGCCAAGAAAACTGCATGGACAAATCTGTTAATGTTAACAATATGATGCTGGAGGGCGGGCCCCCCCAGGTCTGAAAGTATCTTTTTGGCTACTGGGGAAGAAAGGCAGACCTCTTTGAGTAGCTTCATACGTAATGACATGACTAGATCAAACCCACAAGGAAGCCTAGTTGCTGACTGTTGCAGCAGTGAAAGAAAAGGCCCATGTTTTATGAAGACACACACCGTAGGAACCTGGAACGTAAGGAGCAAGAATCAAGGCAAACTGGAGATTGTGAAGGCAGAATTGGATTGTACACAGATAGAGATATTAGGTGTAAGTGAGCTCAATTGGACTGGAAAGGGTCACTTTAACTCTGGGGAATTTGTGATATACTACTCAGGTCATGACTCCAAGAGAAGAAATGGAGTAGCTTTTGTACTTCAGAAGACCATTGGCAATCAGTGATTGGTTTCAACCCAGTTAACGAGAGAAAAATTACAATAAGAATAAAAGGACATCCAACAAACATCACTCTTATTCAAGTCTATGCACCTACCACAAGTGCCACAGAAGAAGAGATTAAAGATTTTTATGGCAAGTTACAGGAAACAATGGACACCATTTCAGGCAAAGACATGTTGTTGCTAATTGGTAACTGGAATGCGAAAGTTGGAGAAATTAGAGTACCAGGGATTACTGGGAAATTCAGTTTAGGAACTTGCAATGACGCTGGAGAAAAACTAATTGATTTTTGTGGAGAGAATTCTCTATTCATGGTTAAAACCTTTTTTCAGCAGTACAAAAGGAGACTTTACACATGGACATCCCCAGACGGACAACATCGAAACCAGATTGACTACATAATAGGGAATAAAAGATGGAAGAGTGCAATACAATCCGCCAAGACTCTCCTGGGTGCAGACTGTAGAACTGATCATGAACTACTGATTTCAAAAATCAGGATTAAACTAAGAAAACTGAAGAAACAAGCTCCACCCACCAGATATGATCTAAACAACATACCATTAAATATTCAGTTGCTGTAAAAAATAAATTTAGTGCACTGAATATGTTAGATTGCAAACCAGATGAATTATAGACTGAACTAAAAGAAATTGTACAATCAGAAACAAAGAACAACATTCCCCAAATTAGAAAGAAGAAGATTCCATTTGGCTTTCTGCAGAAGCTATCCAGATTGCAAAGGAAAGGAAGAGAATGAAAGTTGCAGGGAACATACAAGAAGTAAGGAAACTGAATGCCGATTTCCAATGTCAAGCTAGAAAAGATAAAGAAAATTTTCTAAATCAAGAGAGTGCCAACAAATAGAAAACCTATATTTGACGGAAAAAACAAGGTAACTTTTCAAGAAATCACAGGTAAGTTTACAGCAAAAGTAGGAATTCTCAAGAATGAATATGGAAGAACCATATCTGAAGCAACGAAGTGAAACAAAGATGGAAAGAATACACAGAAAATCTCTACAAGCAGAACAGCAACTTATGATGTGAAGGACTATATTACAGAACCTGCACCAATGCAAAGTGAAGTTCAATGGGCACTGAAACAATTCCCAAATAAGAAAGCACCAGGACCAGATGGAATTCCAATTGAGCTGTGGAAAGCTGGTGGAGAAACCGCGATTAATGTACTAACAGTACTTTGTCAGCATATTTGGAATAAAGCCGAGTGGCCAAATGACTGGAAGAAGTCAACTTTTATTCCTATACCAAAAAAAGGTGATGCCAGCAAATGTGCAAATTATCATACCATTGCGTTGATTTCTCATGCCAGTAAGGTCTTACTAAAGGTTTTACAGAAAAGAATAGAACCATACGTGGAGAGAGAAATGCCAGCAGCGCAAGCTGGTTTCAGGAGAGGCAGAGGAACACGTGACCAAATTGCAAACATCAGATGGATAATGGATTTCTCCATTATCCATCTGAAAGCCAGGGAACATCAGAAAGATGTGTACCTGTGCTTTATTGATTACAGTAAGGCTTTTGACTGTGTCGACCATGCTAAGCTGTGGAACATTTTGAGATCCATGGGAGTTCCTGAGCATCTTATTTTACTCATTAGAAACCTTTACATGGGACAAGAAGCTACTGTTAGAACAGAATTTGGAAAGACAGAATGGTTCAAAATAAGAAATGGAGTGAGATAGGGCTGCATTCTCTCTCCATACCTTTTTAATTGTTACAGTGAATATGTTATGAGAATGGCTCAATTAGAGAATACTACAGCTGGTATTCGAATTGGAGGAGAAATCATCAACAATCTGAGATATGCTGATGACACCATTCTGCTGGCTGAAAACAAGGAAGACTTGATGGAACTAATCAAGAAAGTCAAAAAGGAAAGTGCCAAATGTGGACTAATGCTAAACATAAAAAAGACAAAAGTAATGACAACAAGCATGAATACTGATTTTAAAATTGATGGCGAGGAGATAGAGGTTGTGGACAACTATGTCTTCCTTGACTCCAGAATTGATAAAAAGGGACAGTGCACTGGAGAGATAAGAAGGAGATTGACCCAAGGAAGAATTACAATGACTGGTCTATCCAAGATAATGAAGGATAAAGATATTTCTATGTCAACCAAGATAAGAATAGTAAGGGCAATGGTCTTCCCTGTGGTAATGTATGGTTTGAAAGTTGGACAATCAGGAAATGTAAAAGAAAGAAGATAGACTCCTTTGAATTGTGGATCTGGAGAAAACTGCTCAAAATTCTGGACTGCAAGAAGAACCAATAAATCAGTGTTGGATGAAGTTAAACCATGCCGCTCCCTAGAGGCCATAATCACCAAACAGCAGCTTCTCATATTTTGGACACTTGATGCGTGCAGAGCATGGATTGGAAAAGATGATTATGCTTGGAAAGGTGGAGGGAAGCAGAAGAGGAGGACAACAACGAACAAGATGGATAGATATGATCAAGATAACTACTGGAATGACTTTGAGAGAACTGTGCGATCTGAACAAAAGCAAGTCTGAATGGAGAGAATTTGTCCACACAGTCACCAGAAGTCGAACTCGACTTGATGGCACATAACTACAACCATCATCTATTATTTAATAATTAAAATATAATTTTTATTATTTTCCCAAAATTAAAAATTTGCTTTGCCCTGGAATTGAACCAGGATCTTTAAGTTACACTTTAGCTAGTTAGACTACTAAGATATCAGCAGATTTCCGATTTCGAGATGTATATATAATGTGAGTAATATTAGAAATTATCAGACTTACGCCAAAATTACTCACAATATATATACATCCCAAAATTGGAAATCTGCCAATGTCTTGGTAGTCTAACTGGCTAAAGTGTCAGGACAGTAAGTAACCTGAAGAACCTGATTCAACTCCAGGCCAAGGCAAATTTTTAATTTCGGAAAATAATAAAAATTATAGTTTATATATTAAATAACAATGGTGCCACCTTAGCCTAAATTTAAATAATTAATTATTAATCCAATAGATGGTGGTACCATAGTATAATTAATAAATAATCGTTAATTTTAATCAGTTTAATTCAAAAGTAAGTCACTAGGGGTATGCTGTATAACTTGGTTAGTTAGGAATATTTGGATTATCATATATACTCATGTAAAAGCTTAAGATTTTTTCCTAGAAAAAATTTCTGAAGGGGTCAACAAATATACAAGTCAATCAAAAATAGGAAAATTTTTGTCAAGATGTTAAGATTAACTGGTTCAGTTGCACCATGTTCCCACATGCCTTTGCACCAGCCATGCACGCCACCATATTTATTCTTAACAAAGATCATAATCATACTGATTCTTTTAATTTTTTCTGGTCACAAAAAATATGGATATGTATTACAGTACATAAATTAATATTTTTGTAAATATTTAAATATTAGATACTGCACACATACAATCAAAAATATATGAAATGGCCCTATTATGTTCTCTGCAGTAATAGTGCATTCTATGGTAGCAGTTGGATGCACCATATTTATTTCTAAAAAAATGCTCATTTTTTCTTGATTATATTATTAAAAATAAAATATTCCAAGCCAAATTAACTTTGGCATAATATTTTAGAAAACTATTATCTGACTTATTAAAAATATGTATGACTTATTAATTTACCAAGCGCTTCATAAATAAGATCAGGAATGTGTAGATAAATCTTTTTTTAATGAGTAAGCATGGTTACTGCTAATGAATTTATCATCAGTTATTATTAAATAGAAATATAGCAATCTCCAATGTTTATGATCAGCAATTTGTGTATTTTCAGATAACTCTGATAATTTAGAAAATACAAAATTATTTTTTGACTGATTTCAGCTATCAGATTTGCACTTCTGGTGTGTGTGTGTGTGTGTGTGTGTGTGCGTGTGTGTGTTGATTGACTTTCCACTTGCATCAGTTGCATAAAAATTTCTATTGTGTGTTTTGATTGATTTTTTTTAATCATTTAAACTTTGTTAAATATTTTTATTAAGATAAGGGAATGTTTATTTCTAATTCAAATTTTATTAAATTCAAATTTTTAATATTTCTTTGATATTTTCTGCTGAGCAAACAATTTGATAAAATTGTATTATAAAGAAATGAGATGCAATACAATCACATTCTGCTCTCCATCCATCTTTTTCTTTGCATTGCATCATATTATAATATTACAATGTTATAAATCTAGTATCTTGTCCAAGTGCCTTATTTATTCCAATAGTGAACAGGATTTGGAAAAATTTTTAATTATAAAAAAATTATTGATTTATTTCAATGAATATCATATTGTTCTCACACTAGAAAGCTGGGGTTGGCTATCCAACTTTCAAATAAATGTGGATTGCAATGTTAACTGATTTTCAAATCTTGAAGGGTTGGCTTATACACAAGTATATATGGTATTTTTATTTCTGAATATCTTTGCAAATATCAATCACAACAAGAAATGCCAATATGAAATAATATAAAAAGGAATGGAATTAATAAAAGTTCAACAAGACTGCACTAAACAAAAACTAAAAAATATAATACATAAAAACCCTTTAGCAATCAAAGGATTTTAATCAGAAACATTTTCAACACACTTGGCATCTCTCCAAAGAAATTATACCTTCCCAGTTAAAAAAAATAATATTCTGATATATGCTACATAAGCAGAAGTACGAAAAATTTTTCTTATATATTTTAGTTCAAAATAAAATTTAATAAAATATGTATTTTAAAATTTTTTCTATCATTTGTAGTTTTTGAGAAAAATGAATTTGGTCCAGAGAAATCTAGGCACCTGTATATATAATTAACATTAATCAATATAATTACAATTTCTTATTAAATAATGTAAAATTCAGTTATTTAATCAAAATACATGTGTATTAAGAGAATTATAATTAAATTATTTTAATATATATAATTTTTCTTACCTACAAAACCCACTTTGGTCACATGTTTTAAAGTTACTACGATCAACAGAAGTTACCAAGGATAAAAAAGTAATAATCAAAATATGAAATGGCATGGTGATGCTAAATCAGAAAAAAGTTATATAAATTTATTTTTATTTTTAAAATAAATTTTCAATTAAATTAAATTATAAAAATAAAATTTATTCAAAATAAATTTCTTAAATGCATTTAAATGTAAACAACATTTTAAATATACAGTAGAACCTGTATAAGACGACCACCTCCAGTTCCAATCAAAACTGGTTGTTTGTACAGGTGGTCAGCTTATACCAGGTTAATAGAATACGCATTGCTTAAATGAAACAAAATGATTACACTTTAATAAAATCGAAACATATGCTTTTGTTATAATTTATAACACAGTTCATCATTTATTCAAACACACAATATATTTAATTAGTATGGAAAACTATTAACAGTGCTTGTCGCATTCCACTTTTATTTTTTATAATTTCTACGGCAAAGCAGTGTATTTCCACTTTTATTTTTTATAATTTCTACGGCAAAGCAGTGTTTGATGTCGTTTAATTGAGACAACAATTTTTCATTATTTTCTATTGTTTAATTCTTCAACATGTTTTTTGCAGTTGTCATTCGCTTAAGGTTGCAATTTCCGTTGTTCCTCCATTTAATCAGAATTTTTTTGAAACAATATTTTGTGGATCTGTGTTTTCTCCACGTTAAATTTTTCTGCTAACGCTCATTCAGAAAGATCTTTCTTACTGTCTTCAATCATTTTTATTGGCTGTTCTAAATTCAAAGCATTTACTTTCCGTTTATCCCATGGTTTAGCATCACATGAGATTACATTTTATTAATACGCTTGCGTAGAACAGAAACATCCAGATCCGGTAGCTGATTGTTTTCACTTTCCCTATTTTCTCTATATCACTTCGCTATAGGCATTCAAGTTATGATTTTAGCATTTTTAATACAAAATTTAATTATCATATCAAAATACAAATCTAAGAAACGTGCATATTAAAAAGATATTGCATTAAAGTAAAAATGACGCTATGATTTCATCATTCCAGCATTCTACGTCATTCTCTTGGTATGAATAATGGGGAAAAATTCGCAAGGTGCAATTTTTTTCAATTGTAGTGGTTTGGCTTAAATGAAATTTAAGTTTAAAAGAAAATAGTACTCTCATGCAAGCAATGAAGGTAGTCAATTAGTAGTGATGATAAAAAATTATGGTCGTCATAGACGGTTTCATTTTATGTTTGGTCTATAAAAATGATGGTCGTGGTCATGTTAGGGAGGTGGTTGTCTTATGGAGAGTCAAATAGCATTATTTCTATGGGAAAAAATTTTGTTCCCATAAAATCATGGTCGTCACGTCAGGTGGTCTTCTCATACAGGTGGTCGTGAAGTCAGTTTTCACTGTAATTCAGTTCAATCTATCTTTAGAGCATAGTGATAATGAAAAGCAATGTGTACTTTCTTAACAACATAGTAATTAATATAAAATACAAACAAATAAAATAATTTTGCACACAGTGTTCTTTAATGTTATGTAACAAAATAAATCTAATATATGAATATAATATTTATTTATCATTTTTATTCTGAAATTCAATGAACTCAAACATATTAATATTTCATACTTATAAAAAATTTAAGGATTCACAATTTTTATAATAATTCA
>AYEL01081740.1:0-63741 GCA_000484575.1 Olivierus martensii | reverse complement strand
ACGATCGTTTTCTACCGGGTTCTAGCGGATTAGATTACAGATTTTGTAGTGAGAGAAGATGATACACCAACTTTAAATATGGAAAAAAACTTCAGAAAGTGAAGTTGATATTGTTACTGTCGACATTTGAGTTGTTCCAAACGTACAGTTCTTGGATAAGTTTATATTCTTCAATAAGTTTTTATTCTTCAATAAAGAAACGTGAAAGAGAAGAAAAACATTTTATTCATAAATTTTTTGGGGTGTATATGTTAAGGAACGATCGTTTTCTACCGGGTTCTAGCGGATTAGATTACAGATTTTGTAAAGAGAGAAGATGATACACCAACTTTAAATATGGAAAAAACTTCAGAAAGTGAAGTTGATATTGTTAAAAAAAAGGTTCTCATTTTTAATGAACAACGATAGATATAATTATTAAATGAATGTTATATAGGCTATATACTTTTTCTTTCGTTTTGTTTGATATATATTATTTTTAGGGTCTTATATATTTTTTTCTTTCTTTAAGTTTCGTGTTATTAATATATAGGCTATATACTTTTTCTTTCGTTTTGTTTGATATATATTATTTTTAGGGTCTTATTTTTTTCTTTCTTTAAGTTTCGTGTTATTATTCCTAATAAAATTAAGTTCTGTATGTGGAATTAAAGACATTTTTCATTGGGTTTGGAACGTCTCCTTTTTGTATTGGCTCTGAGTCTCATATAATACGGTTTCACACAACACGCTGTTTTTCGGGAACCTATCTACCGTGTTATAGGAGGGATACCTGTATTTAAAAAACAAATATAGAACAAAATTAATATTTGAGTTTAATTTACACTTAAAACTAAACAGAGCCCGATATTAAATAATTGTTTTTTGCAAAATAAGTCCAAGATTCTCATTTATTTTTAAAATTTTTATAATTTTGGAAATGCTAGTAGTAACTATTGATTTGTGTTTTGGGTGTCGCGTTTCTTTAATGGGGGCTCTACTGTACATATGTACGTTCTGAGTTTGTAAATAAAATAAATAAATTAATAATAATAGATATTCTGTTTCTATATAAATTAAAGACTGTACAGTGGATAATTGGTTAACGAACATAATCCATTCCAAGACAATGTTCGTTATCTGAATTGTTCATTAACCGATCATTGTCCGTTCCAAGAAAATGTTCGTTATCCGAATTGTTCGTTAACCGATCACCCACTGTAACTTTTATTATGGTAATTATATTTTGGTTAACCAAAAAACAATTATTGCCTACCTATTTTTTATTTTGGTGCCGAAATTTTTTATAAGTGGTGGTGATACAGAGAAATTTTGATATTCTTTGGGTGTTACGCGAACCAAAAGGTTGAAAACCTGATATAGGCAATCATCTCTATCCACAAAAAAACAATATTTAATATAAAAATTCAGTCAGTTTGTCTATTTTTAAAATCTATAAAATAACTTTCAAAGTTAAACAATATTTAATAAATTGGAATTAAGATAGTGATTGGAGTTATTAAAAATTTATAGCAAAATTTATAGCAAATTGTTTATTTTTAAAATCTATAAAATAACTTTCAAAGTTAAACAATATTTAATAAATTGGAATTAAAATAGTGATTGGAGTTATAAAAAATTTATAGCAAAATGTTTTCAGATTAAATTTATTCAAGAAAATTAATTCACCTTACATTAAACTTCCTATATCCGTCTACAAACATGATTAATTTTTGTCATAGTAGTTTGTAAATTTTTGTAATAAATTTGCTATAATCGTGAAAATGCTTTTATATTTTAACAAATTGAATTCAGAATTCATATTGAAATTTCGCGAATCTTGTACTATAAATCCTAGGGAAACTTAAATACCATACACGATCATTTAATTTCTTCGCTGACGAATTGCGAGAGCATCTGGAACATTTCATTCGAATACAAAAATCTTTCTTTAGACCGGAAACGATGTCTTCAAAGACATCCGTTAATTGAACTCATGCAGGAGTTATTTTTATGGTTATCTTTGGAAGTATCGAATTAACTTTACGATTCTAAATTCTGTTAGGCATATTTTTTTCTTCTTATCATGAACTGTTCCACAGATCTCATCGTTCAACAGACTTCGACCAAATTTGATGTTTATTAGATTACTATTCCCTAAGAAGTTTCGATTCAGATTAAAAATATGCTAACATGCTGCTAGAATATCTTCTCAGAAAAATAGTTGAATATACAAAAATTTTAGACAATATTTTTAATGGGAGTACAGTAGGCCTATTAAGAAATTAGGGTATTTGTTAAACTACTTGGATGAGAATTTATCATCAAAGTAGTCTCATCTAAATTTTAATATTCTTAGTAATATACTTGGCTTAAATTTTATATATTTTGAAGTTTTTGAATAGATGGGGTAAGGTGAGACATCTTAACGTGAAAAAAGCAATAATATTTTCAAGGTTTTAATTAAAAATATGAAAAAATTATTGAAGCATAATACTAAACTGAAAATTGTACAAAAATATTCACTGTATTCCACGGGAGGAACACAGACCTTGAAGTAATATTTCATTGTTCCCTATAAGTCTAGTAAGATATATTTAAATGATACTGTATATCGCTTGCTTCTTGGGTTGCCCGATTTCGACCTGCTAAAAAAATTCTTATGTTGCAATAAATCTATACCTTCGAGAAATGTCAGAATTTAAGCATACCTTTTAGTGTTATTTCGTTATCGTGGAACGACAATAGTGAAGTTAGTGTTGTAACATTGTTTCATAAAGTTAACGCCATCAGTCACGTGGTTAGCGGCTTACTGCCTTATAGAAAATTCTCTTCCGCGATAAGCACATTTAGATATTTTCAGTATTTTAGTCAGAATTCTCGATACTCAGTCGATGGGGAAAGTGAAATGTAGATATTTTGTAAAAAACTCAGAACCGCGATTTTACATTGCCACAAAATTTTCGATTTTATATTCAGAAGACCATGACGTCATTTGACATTTTGTGACAAAAGAACGCACGCCGAACACTATTCGTAAGAACTTAGTGTCTTCGAATGTATATAATTTTTACCAAAATTAAGATTAATCCAGAAGTTTTATTGTATTTAAAAAATACTATTTGGAATGTCCACGGTATAGGAATATAAATGAATTAGTCGAAATATTCAGATTATGTGCTCTCATCCGAGCAAATATGCAGTCATACCTGTAGGAAAATATAAACTGATTATAAAAACAAATTTATGTGACTCATTAAATAGATAAACCAATGTAATATAGATTCAACATCTTCAACTGGCTTACTTAAACGTCGAGATAAAATAAGATTACAAATTTATATAGTATAGTATTATCAAAGTGCGATTTAAGCTAATGTTGCAATAGAGGATAAAAATGGTAGCTATTTTTTGAAGCTATTAAAACGAGAAAATTTGCTATCAACAAAAAGTTTGTTGGAAAAATAGGCTGAAGTTTAGTATTTATAATGATCTAGAGTCTAGATTCTAAGAAAATTATTACATTCATTATAAAAAATTTTACTCATCGTTAATCTGAATTTTTACAAGAAATTTTTAAACACACAATTTAAACCAGTTTTCTTTTGAAATGTTTCACAAGCTATACTGAGCATTATAAATACATTATGCATTTTTTTTTTAATAATACATGTAAAAATTTTATTCTATCGTGACAAATGTTCAAAGTTTATTTAAATAAATAAATCTTTCCGATCAAGCTCACTTGAAATTTGTTTTTAAAACTGAATTAGATTTACCGAACTTGTTATTTTCTAAAAGAATAAAAACGCATTAAATATTGTTTCAAGGGGATTTTTCAATCTTATTAACATTAACTGTTAAACGGCTCAATTTATTTTTATTTAAAGAATTGATAAAGTTAATTTTAGACGAAAAATCAACAAAGGGACTTATAAAAAACATCGTCCACTATAAATTAAGAACTAACAAATATTTAAAACAATAAATACAAAAACGTTAAGACGGTTTGTCTCCTTTTCTGATGGCGTGATCTAACCTCTTCAAGACGTTATCAGAGCTATCTTGACCTAAATAATCCATTCTCCCTTGTTCCCAAGCCAACATTCTATTATAATCGTTTAAACAGTCATCCTTCTCTTCCTCTTCAGATTTTTCTATCGTCGGCGATTCCTCTTCCGGTTCCGAACTACTAGATTCTTCTCTTTCTTCCATTCTCACTAGAACAGTATTTTGAACTTTTTCAACAGGAAATGCAACTGGTTCTGAAGAATCAAGGTAACGTCTAAAAGACGGAGGGGAAAAGGAGTAAACTGCATCGCTGGAACCTGTAACTATTCTCGCCAAATCTAATGCATTCACGTAATTGTGTGATGTGGAGTACTCTTGGACGTCCTAAAAATAAAAATTATCAATTCATAACTCACTAAGTAGATTTTGAGCAAAATTGATAGGAACGAACATTACCTGAGAAAAAAGTGGTAAAACGCATCGCGCAAAGATAGTTAACCAATACTGAACGTATGAAGAAAAAGTAGGATGAACTCCACTGAAGGGAGCTAACTGTCCAGTTATGACATTAAACTGAACATTCCATGGCTTGGTTGTTCCGAAGAAATGAACCACTTTAGCATTACCTCCAAATCTGAATGTATATCAAAAATTAGAGTTATAACATCAAAAAATCAACTATTATGTATATAAATGTGCACATTCGAGATTTTTAAAAATTGAATTAAGTGAATTGTAATTGATATACCACATCGAGCCAAAAATAATTCATAATTGGATCATATTCTGACAAAACTCTTATCCAATAATTAAAATTTCGCATACGACAGTCAAACGTTTAACTGAGCGGTTTCTCGAAATAAAATTACAGTATTCAAAATACAAAATGTTCCAATGTGCACATCAAAAAATATTTTAGAACATACTTTACAAATGCAGGACCATACGTATAACTAACATTCGCCATGAGATTGTAGATAAATGGCAAACGTTTATGGATATCCAGTGACCAACTTCTGAAATACATGTTAAGTAGACCTTGATCTCCACCTTAAAAAAAATGGAAAGTTTACTCAATGTTTAAGGAAAATTTACATAAAATTATATATTTACCATCAAAACTTCCTTTAGTTTGGGCAAAATCAACTAGATTCCAGAAAGTTTCATCGGATGGAGTAAATACAAAGACTGCTGTATTAAAGCAATCTGGCCAACCCACATCGGGCACGGCAGAGATTTCGTTTCGTTCGAATAGTTCGTCGCAGTTTTGAATAACCTGGAAAAAAAGCGTCCAAAATTATTCTACACTCGAGAAATTAAAAAAAATTGCAATATCCAAAAGCCGTACGAGTGTATCTGGTGACAAAAACACGCATTTATCAAACTGAGTCAGTCGCCAAACTAGTAATTTGGAATATGTAATTCCCAATTCAGGCTGTTCTAGCAGCGCTAATTTGGTGCTACCCATGGGCTCTAATGAAGAGATGCGTTGAACGACATGAAAAACAGATGCCAACACATTCCTAATAAAATAAAATGAAATTTAAATGCATTGCTTACAATAAAAAATTAAAAAATTCGACTTACCTTAATTCTTCTGTAACTTCGTCAGCTATGAGGACAGCCAAAGTTTTAGATGTGTTAGATAATCTCAAAGAATTCCCCAATACCATAGCGCCAATAGCTGTTAAATTATTAGTTGCCATTGTTACGTATGCTTCCATTTCGGATGCAGGAGGTAACAATAAAGGAATATCGCATATATTCAACATATTTTCTACCCACGTTGGTGGTAGAGGAACTTCCGGAGATGGTGGTTCGATATTAACCATCGAACTAACTTCGTCTATCGATTGAGTGCGCTGACCCTCACTTGGTACAGGTTGAGGACGTGTATCTTCTGTGTATGAAGGTTGAGGGTCAACACCCTCCCTTCGATGGTCTAACGAATTCTCATACTTCTGTTGATTTTCTACGAATCCGTTTCTCTCTTGTAACTTTTGTGTGAAATCAGAACTTGTGGCTATGTTAGTTTGTGAAGAAAATTCGGAATTTTGGTCACTTGCCTCTTGTAAAGTTTCATTTAACCCCACTAACGCATGAGTGGCCTTACTTGGAACCTGACCTTGACAATGAATTTCATAAGATTTATCTAGGGAGGGAGACTGAATGTTACTTTTTTTATCTTTATTCGCGAAATCATGATTACTATTTGAATCATATCGGTGTTGTATAAGCTCTTCATCTTTTAAAATTTCAGTACTCTCATCGACTTCGTGGACATTTGTTTGAAAAGTGCGAACATTTTCTTTGATATGCTGCGAAGAAATCTGTTCGTTTTCTGTGGGCAGCGAAGAAAATTCGGAATTTTGGTCACTTGCCTCTTGTAAAGTTTCATTTAACCCCACTAATGCATGAGTCTCCTTACTAGGAACCTGACCTTGACAATGAATTTCATAAGATTTATCTAGGGAGGGAGACTGAATGTTACTTTTTTCATCGTCTTTATTCGCGAAATCATGATTACTATTTGAATCATATCTGTGTTGTATAAGCTCTTCATCTTTTAAAATTTCAGCACTCTCATCGACTTCGTGGACATTTGTTTGAGAAGTGCGAACACTTTCTTTGATATGCTGCGAAGAAATCTGTTCGTTTTCTGTGGGCTGCGACGAAATATGTTCGTTTTCTGTGGGCTGCGACGAAATATGTTCGTTTTCTGTGGGCTGCGACGAAATATGTTCGTTTTCCGTGGGCTGCGACGAAATCTGTTCGTTCTTTACATGCTCCGATTTTGATTGATCGCCTATGTATTCTTGATGAAGTACACTTCGGATTTGGTTTCTGGGCTCTGACACTTCTGTAGACAAAGTCGTCGCCCTAGAAATTTGACCTCTACGTGAAGGAAGACGTTTTCTTACGTCAGATAGGTCCCGGATTAATGTCCTTGTTGAGACACCGTCTCGCCGAGACAAGGGAGTGTTGCCCTCTATTTCTTCGACCACTTTATCCAAAAAATCCTGCATTGTATTAATGTAAGACATCATCACACGAGAACAAGAAGGACAAAACTCTGATCTGCGACCTTTTGTTTCTCTAAAAACAAAAAATAAATAGCAATTAAAAACAACAGGAAAATATACTATATATTTAAATTATAAGAGTGCTAAGAACCAGAAACTTCCATTAAAGCTTAAAAAAATTAATGATCGAATTACGAAAATTTCGAAATTGCAACACGTGATTGAAATGTAAAAGATTCAATGACGAGAAAAAAATTGGACGACGAGGGGGACTGATGAAAGTGAAGAATCAGTATCTGCGATATTAGGAAATACATATCGATAAAAAATTATCAGCAATGCCGGAAAACGTACTATTAATTGTTACGTCACCCTTGAATGAAAGGGAAACTGATGTTTCCCCATCATCAAAACGATGTCTGCTATTAAAACAAATTTTCATTAATTCCTAAAGATTTTACGGTGTAAAGTTATTGATATCTCACGATTTCTTTTAGAAAAGTTCAGACTATTGCTAAATAATTAAAAATCGAAATTTTACGCCTCGTAATAACTCATCCGCTTGAAATCTTATCGAGACCTCCAGATTATCGCCATCACTCAACGCCCAGAGGGAGGCGACCTTGACACGTTCAGAGTTCGCAGTCTGAAAAACTAGGTTGGAAAGCAAATACACGTTGTCCAATATTGAGAGTAGAATGCAATTTTCAAAACTGCGCAAAGTAATTTTGAACGAGAGTTAACTCTCCATAAGAAAACTGGATATAAAAATATGCAAATTAGAATGGAAGACTTATCTATATACAAATCTTCAAGTAATCTAACGTCGTAGTTAAATATGTAAACGAACTTAATTTACATGCGAAAATCTTCATGATTTAATACGCAAAGTTTTTTTTTAAAAAAAAAGTTTATATTAGGATGCGTACCTTAAATATGTAAACGAACTTAATTTACATGCGAAAATCTTCATGATTTAATACGCAAAGTATTTATTTAAAAAAAAGTTCATATTAGGATGCGTACCAAAAAAAAAGTCAAAAAAATTAACATCTCAAATAAAATAAATGAATAAAATGTAAGGCGTATTAACAACTTACTTTCTTTCCATCTTTAAATTTCTTCGGGACAGAATAACACTCGTAAATTTCTTTACATAGAAGCTGTCGCTGGATTTCCTGTCGAAGTTTTCTGCTTTATCACTTGAATAGCATGCTATCCACACAACTTATCGCTTTTAGAGATTTTCGATTATCAAGTGATGTAAAGCCACCTAGTGGACAAAACTTTTTATCATTTTTTTCTTTTAATATTAATATTAATTTTTTTATCTATGATTTAAAACATAGAACTGTTTTCTTTCACGTAGAATTTAAATTGAAAAATAATAATCATAAAAATCACAAGAATAGAAAAATTTTAGTGAGAAAAATTCAAATATTAGATTTTAGCATTTTTTTTTTTTGTCATATTTAAACTCGATATACGCATTCTGCATTGGAATCTTCATATAAATAAGAGAAGAAGATTCTGGATTGGAAAACAAATATCAGAATAAAATTGACGAAGAAAACAAACTCAATCAACATTATAAATTATGATCGGCTGATCAAATCGATCTTTTTAGTTTATATTTCGAGAATAAAATAGCAGTTATTGAAGTTCCCATTATCAACTCATTAATGTTAATTAAGGATATTGTTTATTCTTTAAAAAATTCTTAGAAAGAAGACGAGATTAATCTTTCAAAATGGATAAAATAATGATTAAATTTGCTGTATAATTGGCATATTATTTTTTTTAATTAAATTCCGATAATTTTTCTTCAGAGAAAACAAATTTTGGCTGTCATGTCGAAAAACTTAATAACTACCGAGAATCTTATTAAATTATCGTTTATGCCATTTAACTAACAATGCCCAAATTTGAAACAAAATAATTTTAAATTTTGGTTTTACAAAAATTAATTCTTTAATCTTGGCAATCAATTCTGATCAAAAGTAGATAATTGATCAATTCTGATCAATTATCTACTTTCTATGATTTTTCGCCATTATTAAAAATGAGTTATTGAAAATATATATATATATTAATGATGATCTAGTGAATTTCATGATATAAAATACAGTAGTTCAAAAAATTATTAGCGGAAAAATTTGAATGTTCGCCATTTTTAAATGATTGATTAATTAATGCCACATCAAAATCGCCTTCAGTGATGTGACTTTTCAGATAAATTTCATAAAATCTTGAATATGTCTAAGAAGTGTGAATGTCCGCCATTTTTAAATCATTGAAGAATCAAGATTAAAAAATAATTAAAAGTTATTTGAAGGCAGACAATATGATGATCTTACAGCCCAATGTTTAATCGGAAATTATGCATAAAGTCCTCTTAATTCGATAATGCATTTATCAAGTATAAAATTTTTATTAAAAATGATTCAATTAGGTTACGGATATTCATGATATTTTATCAATATAATTCAATTATCAGTTTCTTATTAAATACAATTGTCTCATTTCGTAAAACTTACGTAATGATAGATAATTATTTTTGCATAAATTTTTTGCTTTCGACACTTTCCAAAATGATATAAAAGCTGTTACAATGTCTAAATACTTGTACATACGTGGTGAAACGGTGCGATAAACAATAAATTCCAGTTGGAAGAGTTCATAAAAGGAATTTTTCTTTCAACTGTCAAAGCGCATAAAAAACAACATGAAGCTAGGATAAACGATACGCGGTAGTTACAGAAACTTTATCGTGTTAAGTAGTAATTGCAAAGCAATACTCTACTTGTCTAACTTAATTCTTATATCTTTTTTTTTTTGATAAAACCATTATCGAGTTATTTAAAATTTTATGACGTAGGATTAAAAATTAATCAAAGAATAATGTAACGAATAAATACATTTTAATCATATTTGTTAGATTATTTTTGCAAATGTATTAATGTAATTTTATACGTAAATAATAAATATTTTCTTGTTATTAAATATATGTAGAAGATATGTTATTTAATTTTAATAGATACACATCTTCAATATAAATAATAAAAAATAGAGATATAAATAATTATTCTGTAAATTAAAATGAAAAGTAGAATAATTAAATTTGTATTTTAATATGAAACTCAAAAAACAAATAATTATTATTTAATCAAATTCAGGTGATCTTATAAATTTTCTGTGTTTAAAATTAAAAAATAAACTGTTCATATAATATTTATGAAATTGATGTTAAACACAGTCTTTTGTTAGAAACTGAAGTCAAGTAAATGAGATAAAATCGAGCCGTAAAACAAAGTAGAAAACTAAATTTTATCAAAATATTTAAATCTATTTAAATAAGATTGGTATTTAAAAAATGATACATGTTTTATTTGGCTTAATAAATAAATAAAAACTGCTAAGTGAGAGTGATCTCTATTTTTACATATTTTACTCCCCCTTTCCAATCAGGGAGATTAGCGGGGGCCGGATGCCCCCCGCTAATCTCCCTGATTGGAAAGCAAAGGCCTAAGGGGGCGGGACCAGTTCCAACCACGGGCTGCACCCACACCCGTGGAAGGGGGTCGGATGGTGAAGGACGAGGATCACTGGGCCTGGTCCAGCACCCTGAAGAAAATCCGGGACCGGGGGGCGCGGAACGCGAACCCCGGTCCTTCTGCGTGGCACGCCGACAGCGTTACTACTCGGCCATCCGGCCGCCAGTGAGAGTGATCAGGGCCTTCAGTTTTTAATCTATGGATTCCAAGAATGGAACATCTCAATAGTGAATTTGGATTTAAATGTAAATTAAATATACAGTATGTTTATAAAGAATTAATCAAGAATAAAACATAAAAGAGAACTCAACACTTCCATAAATAATTTGCTTGGTGTAAATGTTCAGAATAATGAATAGAGTATAGTTGCCCATTATTGTTTCTCCGAAAAATCAATGGGTACCAAGCAATAATAGAAAACTACTGTATTTAAATGATTAATATATGATACGTCTTTATAACGAAACTTGATACAATAAGCATAATACTGTATACTTGATATTAGCAAGTTTGCATTTGTCCTTTTTTATCACAATAATTTGGCTTTTCAAAAGTTTCCAAAATGCTATTCTTTAAGTTTAAGAAATATTGCCCTTAAGGTTTTCACTGAAATTTTTGTCTATTCATTGTACAATAGGAGCACCTTGTAAATTTCGAAGAGATCAGTTAGGACTCCAAGAACAATGGTGATAAATAGATGCAATCATTTACTTTCGAACATGACCTTATTTTCGAATGATTATAGATTAAGATAAAGATTAAAATATATGTCATCAAAATTGTCTTAAATGGCAAATCTAGATAAAAAAAAATCATAAAAATATATTAAATAGTTTGATAATCTTATTTTCAGTACTATATTAATATAGTTATGTAATTATTACTATTATTATTATTATTATTATTATTATATAATAGTGGCATGCCAATGCTTTTGGGATATTGCATGCTATTAATTTACACATTAATTTACATAAATATATAAGTAAATTACGTTCTGAAAGCTAAAGGAGTAAATTGGGTAAGACATGTTATTTAATCTTAGAAAAAATTTTGTTATTAACATTACATCGTGCTAAAGGCTAAGTAATACAAGGACCCCATTTACTTACCTTACTTGGAACTTAAGCCATCTATTGTCAATAATAAATTTTTTTTAAAATCAAATGCAATATTATAGGATTAAACAATGCGTCAAAATGACCTTTAATGGCAGAACATCACTACCAAATTTTATGAATATCTACTAATTAGTTAAAAAGTTATTAGTGATTAAAATACAGTCAGTCACGATGCTGATCTTATAACCCCAAAGAGAATAATTTTTCCTTTCCTAGATAATTTATGAGGATATACTGTATATGTGAATATGAAAGTAATTACTATTAGAATTTATGAGACATCTCATCATTTTGGCAGATATTTACTTGAATTAATTCAAATATTATTCAACAATACTCTTTTAAATTTATTATCGAATTCTGTCATTTGTTTTTTAATTGTTGAGAGAAAATTCGTATGGATATAACAAGGAGTAATTATCTTAATTCAAGCATTTTAACGTGAGTAATACAAAATTTTTATATTTTATATTAATATTTAGTTTAGGCATAGTCTATAAATATTTATAGACCATAGTTTAGGAATTCCTTTGTGTTCCTCATAGAAGCAATCTCTAAGTTAAAATATTTTGGATAATAGTTTGATTTTACTTCAATTTACACAATAAAATAACTATTCAGTAAACCTCCAAAACAATTTCGATTTTTATAACAGTATTAATATGTTTAAAACAGATTATGATTTTCAAAAGCTGGAACTAGAAATGATTTTCCGGTTTTATTTATTCTACAATTACAAATCTGCAACAGATTATTTTTATCTAGATGGACATGATGAAACATGGGATTTTATAATATCCAATAGATCTTAGAATCATTATAATTCTATTGGAATTATATTATCCAATAGAATCTTCATCAGTTTCATATCTTCGGAAATAAATTTATGCGACGAAATATGTTTGCAATATTTATAAATTAATCCTATACGAGAATGGATCTTGCCTTTGACATTTTGAATCATCTGAAAATCGAATTAGAATGTAATATGGCATCTAAATCTTTATATGGATCATATAAAATGACATTATTTTGAAGAATAATTCGACTATCTATAAGAGAAATATTTGATATAGCAAACCGCATAAATACTGCTTTTTTCATGTTTAACATTAAGTCATTAGAAGATAACCATGGCTTTGTAATATATCATTGATCATATAAGAAATATTATTACTGATAATTTGAAAATCATCAGCGTAATCTAAGATAGCAGAAAATTAGATTAATATATTTTACAAACAAAACAGTAATCTACAGAGACCTTGTTCAATTCCGCATGTAAGAAAAACATCTCAGAGATAAGCTTGTTTATATTTTAAAATATAATATTTTCGAGAAATGAAACATTTAGACACCAGGCAAATACTATTTATAGTAAATTCATTAATTTATACGCTTCTATATAATAAAAAAATCAAAGGAAAGATTTTAAAATAAAATATTATGAATAATAAATGAAAAATATTAAATAATAATGCATCCTAAATGATATTTACTCATTTAATCATTTTATTTCATTACATTTTAATCATAATAATTAACTATTGTAGTGTATACATAAATAATTAATGTACTACTAGGATGGTTCTTCTAGGATGGTTAACTACTAGGATGGTTCTTCAGACGTTATTTGGAATTTATAATTTTAATCATAAACAAAAATCGGCCGATAGAAGTACAGTATAATGCTTTATTAATAATTAATTAATTAATGCTTTATTCAAATAATAATAATAATGATTCGTATTATTCGTTATCAAAAAGTATATAGTATTTTAAGATTCTCTAATAATTCTGCTATCATCTTATTTGGAGTGACAATATTATATTATTCCTGTGATTGATCCATTATCATGGCAGGTGTCAGCACATTGCCATAATATGATCAAACTGCGATATATAAATTTTTTCGTTAAATCTTCCAATTACAGCGCTTATAGAAAAATAGAATCTTGAAATTTTGTATACGTATTCGATTGAATATGAGATACATCATCAACAAAAAGTTTGGCTTGTGTAACTATATCCACATATTAAAGCAAGACCAGACTGATCCTCCTGCGCTACACTTTTCAATAACGGTTCAGTTTCTCTCGAAATCACTTATTTATATTAGAAAAATCATATTCAGTAAGCTTTGTCTTCTGATTTTATCGTCTACTTTTTCTACTGCAAAAGTCACTTCTCCAGGATCCATCATACAAATTCCAGTTTTTGCGTAAAAAGTGACTTTGGATTTTGAGGAGAGGTTACTAAATCTGGTTCAAGATTTTATAATATTTCCAAATTATAATAGCAAACAGAAGTCATTTTCGTGTTACAGTCAATCGGTTATCCGTTCATAAATTCTAACAGACATCTAGAACTAGACTCTCCTGGATTATTTCAAATGCAATGACAGTATAGGATTGAACAACACAAATTGAATTTCATAGAAATATCACCACAGATATGATTAAGGATATATTTTTTGTAGGATAAAGCCTGTGAGTTATTATCAAAAAATGATTATCTTGCAAAATTTATCACGATTATATACAAACTAATACAAAGGGAATTACTACTATTGGAGTTTAAGAGAAATATCGTGGTTTTAGTAGATATTTATTTGAATTAATTCGAATATTAACTAACAATACTCCTCTGAATTTATTGTCGAATTAGGCCATTATTTATTTATTATTGACAGAAAATTCATGTCGGAATGGCAAGATTCTGTTTAACGTTATATTAATTTGGCGATTAGGATGAGTAAGTGCAAAATTTTTATGTTTTATATTAACATTTAGTTATATATATATATTAACATTTGCTCCTTGTGGACATTGTATTATATTAGTATATTAACATTTTAGTTGCTCCTTGTGGAGTGATTATGTTATTGAAGTGGTTCTCAACCTTTTTTCTGCTCAGGAACACATTTTAATATTTTAAAATTGGATGTTTGTGTGTTTTATATGCTTATTTCTGTGGTTCTCAACCTTTTTTCTGTTGAGAACCATTTTTCTGTTGAAGAACACTTTTTAATATTTTAAAATTTGGCGGGCCACCTAAATATTTTAAATAATAATTTAGATTTAACAAAGAATTTTTATTAATAGATTATTATATTTATTTTTATTTATTACATTCAGATTACAGGCATACTCGTACACGGGACCGTTAAATGGCGGCCATTATCAAAGAAACCTAGAATAAGAGGAAGGGAAACTCGCCGTTTTCAGCGTAACCAGGCGTATACAGCGCCCCCAAGTGGTTGCCAATGACTGAAGCAGACGACAATATTTGATTTTTGGCTCAGCCTTCTCGTTTTTAGGCTAGATATGAACCATATACTGTATTCATTAATTTTTTGAGACAATATAGTCCTAGTTAATAAAATATCCTTATAAACGTTAACTAAGTTCGATTACAATAAATAAATCGACTGCAGTTAAGTACGATATTGAATTTTTGTCAATGAATTCAAAACATTGAATGTACTGTAATTAATTCCTTGGCCGTCGCCAGATAAAGAATATCCCATGAGGATATGGCGGCGTAATAAAAAACTAACTAAACTAACTAACTTCTAAATAATCTAGAGCAGGGATTCCCAACCTTTTTCTTGCATCGAACCCTTTTAAAAATTTTTTCTTCATCGACCCCCTAACATTTTTCTCCATAATATACTGCATACAACATAATCATAATATAAATAATTGTACATAAATAACTTAAAGATAACAATTAGACTAAGAATATGAACAAAAGTTTTGAAAAAATGGTTTATTAGATTTATGTTTTATTATTTTTTGTACTATTGTTCCTGCGTTTTACTTTTTTATATTGCACTTATTGCATAAAAAATTAATATATTTAAAAAAATATTATTGGTTTTTAAAATATATCAAATAATTTTAGTGTATTTTCCCTTATATTTATTTCATATGATTTCTTCCTTATTACATGATATAGCTTTATATCAATAAACAATTAATTATCGATTTTATTGATAAATTTTTGTAATCAATGGGATCTTTATCTTGATTATACCGAGCAATCGCCGGTGCATATTCGACTATCGACCCCCAATACACTCCTTGATCATCATTGACCCCCTTTAAAATTTCATCGACCCCATGGGGGTCGATGAAATTTGGGAAATTTTTGACCCCCATGGGGTCGAACCACTGATCTAGAACAAAGAACAGAGAAATGATTTCTTTTAAAATTGTTCAAATGGCAGATTCTTTTATTTCCTAAGTAAACAAAAAAATTGGTAGACTGAACACTGGTACACTGAAATAATAATCTTTTTGTGTAAAATCAATTCATTAATCACAAATTATATTTTCAACTGGAATTAGCAAATTCTAATATTTTATTATTAAAGAATTTTAATACTTAAATCAGGAATATGCAAATATGGAAATCTTTACACACTATTTACAAACAAAGAAAAATTGCAAATAATCATCAAAGATTTATAAAAGCAATAATATCTGTATTTGTAATAATATATCTTACGTTTTTACAATTACAGTAAGTATTGCATTACCGTGAAAACTACGTATATTATTATTTTTTTCATTTTCTTTATGGTCTTTCGATTTACTGCTTCTTCAGAACAAACTTCTTTATTGAAATGTTTTAAGTTAGAAAATATTCTGAACAGAAAGAAATCTCGCTTATTATACGAGCAAACATTTCCTTATACTTATTCTCAATGAAAAACCAATCAGATAGTTCAGAAATCGGAAATAAGACATTTCTGGATTTTTTATTTTTTTCTAGAATTTGTGCAGTTTATGACTGAACACCAAGTTCCATAAACTCTTCTGCAAGATTTGGACATTATTTTATTACGTTTTATATTTTCACTAACAATCCAAAGCAAAAAAAGTAAATCAACACGTACAGTCCAAATGGTGAACGGCTAAATAATCATTGGCAGCCACTTGAGGGCGCTGCTCTTGGCGGGGTTACGCGTTTCTCTTTGATCATAGCGCCACCTGCAGATTTGTCTTTTTAAAGAAACTATAATATTAATTTAATTTTTATTCCTTAATGTTTAAATTATGAACCACAAAAAATTTTTACTGTCGCAGGAATTCGAAGGTTAGATTTTTCTAATGATACTGTATTTATAGGAATCGATACAGTGGTTCGACTGCAAAAAAGATATCCAGCCAACCACGTTTCACTATTAACATATATGATTCATACAATTCATTCTTAATTTTTCGCGGCATACCGTCAAAGGCTTGCGCGGCACAGTGATTGAGAACAACTGTGTTATTGGAATGATTGATTTCCTTATAAAAAAAAAAAAAAAACGGTCTATAATGTTGACTTTATATGGCAAAGTTCTTTGCCATCTACTATATTCAATTTTTTTTCTCTTCACGAAAACTTATCTTTTCGTGTAATATAATCATACGGTCAATTTTAAACATATTTTATTGTTCATCTATCATACATAAACTGCACCTTTATATTATACCGAAGTTATCAAATCTAACAATTAAAATATCAAATCTTAGATAGATTATCTTTATTCGCATTCAAGCTGTCACAAAATTCCCCAAATCGGAAAGAATTCAAATTCATGAAAAGTTTCAGTTAATATATTTAATTGGAAATACATTAATTAAAGTTAAAAAAACTGTAAACATATAATATAATCTTTTTAAATATAAGATTTGAGTAGAAATAAAGACATTTTCATCAACGTTCCATTGGAACAAGATTGGGTTTGAAAATTTGATGTTTGCCAACTGGCGTATACTGTAGTTATTTCCAAAAAATCTGGATAGATATAACTGATTTTTATAAAAATAATTCGTTGAAAAATGGATCACTTCTGATTCAATTTTAGTGCGTGAAATAAAACAGGTATAATTACTTTATTCAAATAAAAAACATTCCGAATTTCGAGTGCCTTGAATAAACAATGCAGCTTTTAAAAATGAACTTTAAAGAAGTTTAAATTTATAAATATTAATGATTCTCTGTTTTCTGAAGTTTATCGATAGGCGATTAGATAATTATGGAAATAAAAGCAATAACTAGTGCGTTGATTAAATAAATATATTAAAATAGCCACAAAAACCAGTTTTATAAATGAGAAATTATGATAAATTAAATAAAAATCAGAGTTCTTGAATGAACGATGCAATAAATTTCATTACGAATCAGATTAGACGAGACATTGTTATTAAAATTAACGATTCGTTCAAATTTTATTAGAATATATTAAAAAGACAACGTTGTAAATAGATTGCCTTGCCCAGAAATTTGGAATTTTTATATCAAAAGAAATATACTTGTTTACTTATGATAAAAATTGTTAAATATAAGAAGAGTTTTTCTTATAAATCAGAACAAATTCAGAATCTTTTATCATTTAAATAGATAAAATATTTAAATATTTGTCAGTCATTAATTTTACTTATTTTGCTAAACGAAAATACATAAATTGGAATTTTTTAAATAAATGATATAATAATGAAAATTATAACAATATAGATGATTATTTATTATTGCAGAAAATCTGCCATTGAAACTGAGGAAGATCAGAAGAATGATAAAAACAGGTAAGAAAATTTTTAATATAATTTTAGTTTATAATGGAATATAAAACCCTTCAGTAGTTGGCAGGATGGCTGCATGGAACTACCGATACCATTTTAGATTATGCAGGTGCAAGTTCATGTTCTACACTACCAAATTTTTTCCCGAAAGGGCTCGTAGGACGGGGTAAAAGCTTCCCAGGGTTCTCGTTCCTTAGCAGTGGCCTTTGGAATGGCCATGCCGGACTCGTAGGACGGAGTAAAAGCCTCCCAGGGTCTCGTTCCTTCGCAGTGGCCTTTGGAATGGCTGCGCCGGGCTCATAAAACAAAGTATAAATCTTGGATTCTCGCTCATCAGCGGACTGAATTAGTTGAAAATGACTTAGCAATAAAGGTTTTAGAAGTACCAGCATATTACTTCAGTGAAGGATTAATGAAGCATGAAAAGTAATTTAAGATATTCATGGGGAGAAGAACTTGATAATATAGCTGAATTTTATGAAGTTGGAAGCAAGAATGAAGAATGAATGAATGATAAGTATTTAAAAAAAAAAAATAAATGCAAAAATAATTGGTTATCGAGAGTTCCTGGATATGTGGAGATTTCTGTCTTATCACAGTTATCAAAAAATTCAGAATTAAGTATGATTGAAGAAAGAGAAAGAGTATGATTTAAGGTTATTGAACTATACAACAACAGTTATTCATTAAAATATTCTTGATATAGAAAGATTAAAAGCAACATCAAGATAGTAGTGCAAGATTTTTACTCTTACTTCTCTGCAAAATACAGAAAATATTAAAATGTCACATTAAATTTGGTGAATTTTTAAAACGTTTGATTATTATTAATTTTCTGTTAATAATAATATTTCTGTTTTAATGACTCTAATATTGCATATTTGATAATTTATTTTTCTTTCTTTCACGTTGCCTCCCAAAAGTCCAACCCAGCGTCCGTGTCGTGGGAGGTGGTAACAAAGAGGTAGATTCCAGCACAGTTATTGAATGACATTTGCAAAGCAAAAAAAACAACTGTTTTATCAAAATCATCTTATCGCTGGCATCTAATTCTTTGGCTAAATGGGCTCTGGCGAAGTGAAAAATCTAACTGAGATGATAAACAGATTTTTAAAAGCGTTACTATTCAACAGATGAGAACCATTTTTTTCCTAGATTTATAAAAGTATCGTTCAATGATAGTTAATGACTTTATCCATGCTTCAAAATCCAAGAAATATCATAATTCAGGGTTCTTAGCTTATGATCTGTGATTCTTTAGGAAATAAACTAATTTTCCTTAGCAGAATTATTTTTCCGTCTAAAAATTTGACCACAGAGCTTAGTTTTCAGAAATAAAACCAAATATTGAAACGGAGTCACTGGCAGGGCCAACGCTGTAAGCAGACGATGCACCGCATCGAGGTGCCAAAATTATCATTTTCTCAATATTGTAAAAGTGCTGAGTAAAAGTTAGAAGTACAAGGAAGTTGCATCGGGACGCCGGGACCCCTATAGCGGTACTGGTCATTGGTATATAGCACATGCATCACTTTGGTATCTTCAATGTGACTCCATACCATGAAAATCAATAATAAATATGAAGAAAATACTTATTTAAGTTAAACAAATTATAGATACAGTCAATTCTCGTTATTCGCAGATTCCGTATTCGCGTATTCCACTATTCGCGAAAATTTATTTGTAACCACAAAATCGTTATTCGCGGACTTCCGCTGAGCAGCGAAAATACTATTACCAATGTACTGTACATCCTTTCTCTTTCTGAGGAGAGCGGGAGAAAGGAAGTTGTTACCAAATGTAGTCTCTGAATCGATTTGCCGGAAAATTTTTCATTAGCTATCCTTGCTCACTCATAGACTGCAGGTAGGCCAAAAGCCTGTTCATATTGTCCGCAGGCAGTGGCGCGAGAGAAATCCCGAGCCCCGGTACGAACCAGGTTTTGGGCCCATATCTATAATAAATTCTTATTGTTAAGAAGTGGTCCGGGCCCAGGGAATTTGTCTCCTCTTCCCCGCCCTCTCGGCGCCACTGTCCGCAGGTCCAATAGAAGAATGTGACACTATGCTTGAATGCAGCCTCAAATTTAGACACCTAACTACCTGCGCATTTGCTCCTTACGCCGAAATTTTAGAAGATCTGAGGCAAAAAGCGACATAGACAAGGCTGATGCAGTTTTTCAACGCAGTTCAGAAAGACAATATGTCAGCTGTCACATCAAACATCAAAAAACTATCAATCAAAAATAAAATTTTATTTACTACATTATTTAATTTTTTAAAACATTAACTAAGATTACTGTAATTATAATACGGTATATAGTACTATACGCTGCATATAATTACTTATAAGTAATGTAATACAAATTAAATAAGATGTCTGTAAATAGAAAAAAACATAAACCAAGTATGAAAATGTTGGGAAGAAGGGTTCGTAGGAACCTAACTCCCTATGGTTCACTATTCGCTAATTCAATATTCGCGAAGAGTTTACGGAACGTAACTACCGCGAATAGCGAGAATCAATTGTATATTATTTTTTATCTATTGTAAAAAGTAGTATGCATTTTTCTACAAAATAATGCATCTGAAATAAACAATTTTTGAAATCATTATTAAGATTACCCGAAGTCTGATGCTGTTCTCATTGATCCAGAAAGAAAATGTAGCTCTGGAGTATTTCAGATTCTCCTATGTGGCTCGTAGTGACATGAAGTTTAATTATCTCTGGTATATAGCAATGATCTTCAAATTATTAGTAAACTTCTGATTTCTGAAATATCTATGAATCGTATGCTGAATTATTTTTGATTAAAAGATGGTAAAAGTTTATCATGAATTACTGGATTCTGAGACTAATTAAGTTTTAGTGTCATCATATTTAAAAGAATTAGTTTTTATATTATTTTTAATTGCTTTACTAAATTTTATCGAAAATCCATGAAATTAGTTCTGCTCTATGTAGTTTTATACGCTGCTTTCAACTCGGAGACTACTAAGCGGCGATGCCTTTTCGTGCTCCTCGTGGGTGGGGTCAACCGTCAGTTTGAAAGATGGGTTCAACGAGCCGGGTCTGGACCTCTCCTGAAAAGAACTAGAGATGTGGGGCGAGAATTGAACCGGGATCTTCAGGATGGAAGCATAGCACACTTCCACCGCGGTCATCCGGTCGATCCATGAATTAATTCAAAACAAACTATTTAAAGAACATTAGAAATTTGAATATTCACTATATTTAAATGATTGTTTTCATTTTGTGTAATTTAACACCGCTTTTCATCCAATGGGTACTAAATGGTGGGGCATTCTAATATCCCTGTCTTGGCTAGGAAAACCGTCAGATGAAGGATGATGATCAAACAGCTGGCCTCGAAACCTTTCTAAAATTTTTTTGGAGATATGTGACCCAGAAGGCGGAAGCAGGTTGACCTCTTCAAGGGGAGTCAGCATGCTTCCATGTGGCCATCAAGTATTTTGCATAAGATCATTTAAAATAAATCTTAGATGTTTTCAGATAATTATATACAGTATTTAAAATATATTATTTACGTGCAACAATTTCCGGGACATTGGCGTTATAATGTTTCGAATGCTAGTAAGTTTTTTAAGTTAAAGAAAACGCATAGTCGGCTGGATGGCGGTTTGTGCTTTCACACTGGATGATTCGATTCTCGGGTCATACATCTTCAAATAAGTTTTCAACAGGAATCCGGAGGCAGATCATTAACCTCACTGCTATTGATAAAGTTGGAAATGTGGCCGCCCATTGTTGGAATTGGAATGCCCCATCGCTTAGTATCTAACGGATGAAAAGCGATGTTAAATCACATAGGAACAAGCAGTTTCAGAAAGAACTATCAATAAAATCATCTATTTTCTGAATGAGCCAGCCATTTAACATTTGGAATCTATTATCTTTTTGTATTAAATTTTAACATTGATTTAGCCTAGCAAAGACTATAGTATATAGATGTCACAATAATGTCAGCATTGCGGACGTGATGCCATCGTGATGCTATTTATTGTTACAGCGTGATGTTATTTATTGGTTTACAGCGTGATGTTATTTATTGTTACATCGTGATGTTATTTATTGTTATTTATTGAGCGACGTCATAAAACATTGATGTCTGTAATGACATCAATTGTTACGTCACAATGATGTGACATCAATGTGATAGATATTGACGATAGATGGTTGCTAAATGATAATGAAAAACTTGAATTAATATATTGTAATTTTCTTCTCTCATATCCCAAATTGATTAATTTATAAAAATTGTGCTAATTTAATAGTTAGGAAAAATATGGCAACGGCAGTTAGAAGCGCTGATGCAAAAATCATTGGATACTTTCAATTGATCTTCATAGAAACATGCATGAAACATTCATAAAGACATGCATCTATTACAGAAGCAGAACAAAATGAGAGACAAAAATCCATCTAGCAGTAAAATTAGTAAATGTTAAAAATCATCGTTTTATATAAAATCTTGGATGCATAAAATACAATATATATATTAGCCAACATATAAATCCTTAAAGTTTGTTATTAAATTTATTTTAATAATTAGAAAATAATTTAAATTACTTTTTTTTCAAATCTGGGCATGGTAGATATATATGTAAACATCTGATGCACGCTTAAAATGTAATAATATATTTATATTGATAGAAAATAGAGGATTTATGGCTGCAGTGACGGTGATATATATAGTTCCTTGGAAATAATGAATTTCTTTTCTGTGTTATTTTGCGATACCTTTTAGTTTTAAGTTGTAAGTCACAAGCTGCTTTCAGGAATCATCAAAGACCACTCATGCCCATAGTGAGATCGGCATCTACATTAAATTAATGAGGATTACGTAATTGGGTCCGGATCCCTCCTAAAAAGTTCTGGAAGTGTGGAATCCGGAAATTGAACCCTGCCTATTAACTAATAACATATACTTTTATTAATTATTTTATAATAGTTGGCAATTATAAAATATTTTTATCAAAAAACTGTAGGAACAAATTTAGGTAAAGCATGTTATTTTATATTGTTGGCAATAGATGGCGTTAAATGTCAGAGAGTGAATATAAACCATGGATGTATTATGATGTAAACTGTATTATCTTGTACTATTAACACTTAACGCCATATATTGTCAACACTATAAAATAAAATTTTGATAAAAATTAACTTCCTTTAAAGATGCGGTGTCGAGATGACCTTTAACGACAGAACATCTGAATGTCATGAAAATCTGATTAGTTCAAAAGTTATTAGGGGGGACACACAGAAGATGGTTCCTATCTTATTAGGCTCTATTTTTCAGAAAGTAGGTTAAAAAAAGGAAATCTCATAGAAGTTCAGTATTAAAAGATATATTATTGTCTTAGATAATAATAATGAATGATTCTCTAAATTTCAATGCTGTGTAATGTTTTGTGGATGATTACATTAGACATAATCATCCATATCAACATTACACAGCATTGAACATTATACATTATCATAGTTATTTTTTAAATGTTCTTAAAATTGTAAAGAATGATGAATTTATTGACTCCAAAAGTTTCGATTTCAATTATTATTGTTTGATTTGACTGAAATTCATGCTCGGTACTGTATAGTATTGGAATTAATTATTGTATCTTATTATGGTAATCAATCCCAATAATATTCTGTATATGAATTTCATTCAAATCAATTAATGTTTATGCGAGATATGCTGATATACAGAATTCATTTCCTTCCATTTTGGAAAAAAGTTTATTAGATATAAATTTTACATATATGAAGTTTTAATAAAATTTATCTTTAATATCTAACAAGTAAGTTAAAATGAATATAGTTTTCAATAAAGCATTTTATGTCTCCTTCGCTTTAATCTATTTTAATTAAGGTAATTTATAAAGCATTGAATGATTCATTATAATGTGCAATAATTTATAATTCGATCGAATATAAGTTTTTAATAATGGTTATAACTATAATATAGTATGTATTAAAATATATTTGTAAAAATATTCCGACAACGTTTAATTGTTGTTACAAGAGAGTTAAAAAATCCAAACACTTCATTGAGCATTATACAATAGCTCACCTTTGATTTTCTTCTCGATTTTTTTTTTTTTGTATAAAACATATTCAATATCAAATATTTAGATAGTTTAAATTTGATTAATTTTGAAAATTACTTTATAATTTTAACTTAAAAAATGTATAGTATTTATAATATTGTAATTGTAGAAAGGTATTAGCATAACTTAAATATTTACCCTTCTGCTTTAATCAATTTTTAAATAATTATTATTAAATTTAAAATAAAATTAAAATGAAAGATGTCATCAATTTTTTTTTTCTTATTATAAAATAAAAACATCTTGAAATCTAATCCTAATACCAAGTTTAGGACACTGATAACCGTTTCTCTCCTCTCCTCGAGTTGCCAAAAATGTGCACATCTTTATAATAGATGGTTAGACATCGAATGCCAAAATGGTTGAAAGGCAGATCGTGAATGCCAATTATTTGAAAATGGATGCCAATATTGATTGTTATAGCTTTCGCAATGACACGCTGCAAGTCATTTATCATTGAGTAAGGTTGTTCGTTCGGCCAACTACTTAAGATACATTATTCGATATTTTCAACTACTAAAATATTCGAATAAACTTTCAAATTTAATTCTAAAATTAAGTGGTAATACTTAAATTCACGCTTTAATTTTAGAATTAAATTTCACTTTCTATTCACTTATTTCTTATATAGCAACTGAATCTAGAAAAAAATTGGAGACTAAAAAATAAATATTTAAAATATAATATATATTTTAATTATTATACGAATTGAAAATTAGTATATATTTTTTGTTCCGTTCTTTTATATTCTAGATTAATATAGTTAAGATATAGAAAAATTATTAAATAAAATGATGATGATGATGATTGGAAGAGGATATAGCTCCTCTAGCACCTGGTGGATACAGCATTAATATGTTTTTATCATATCCAGTAAATGAATTTAATGTTATTTGAAAACACTATCAGTAATTTAGTAATATCCTTTCTGTGGAATACAAGATTAAATAAACTTCGCATTGGAATTTCGGAAAAAAAAAGTATTTCCGCAATCATAATAACGTTCACAAGTGTAGAGATTCTGATTTAGATAACTGCTAAGAAAAATAAGTTAAGAAACAATTTTTAATTAAAAAAAAATTTACATTTACACTTATAATATTAAGCATAATTTTTATTATATTTTTTCTTTGTAATAAGTTATAATTCAAATAAGTTGGAGAAAAAATTGATGACGATAATGAAAAATTTCAGAGAAAAAAAAAACTCAAATTTTCTCTGACAAACAGAATATAACAATTTTTAAATTAAACGCGAAAACTGACGTTATTAATATGTTGGCTTTATGTATATAATTTTATATTGTAAGCCGTATTTCAACGATACAAATTAAATAAAAATACAATGATTTCGTTAAAAGTCTGAAATATTGAAAATATATACGTATAAGTACTTACATTTCGAAGCAAATATTATTCTTTGAGGAAAGGAATGGTTGGCACAAAAATACATTTCATAGAAGCGGAGTTACTGACACTCTAACTGGCAAACGGAAGTAGAAAATTTCGTCATGTCTAGTGCATACTATCTCTATCTCTAAACCACTCTAGCGCCATTGATTATTATAAAAATGCAATTATTTCACGCGTAAAAATAATGACGTTTTATAAATTATTCAGTAAGCGAATAATGAAGTATATAATACGTTTTCCTAATAGTCAATAAACAACAACAATTTTAGGAAAGATTAGTTAAGCCGTCATATCGCTCATAGCAGTGGTCTCAAACTGGTGGCCTGCAAAACAATTTTGAATGGTCCGCGAAAATGTTTTAGCTATTTGTTTAAATATATGTTATAATATAAAAACATTTTATGGAAAAATTTTTATTAACAATTATTTTAAAGGATTATAAATTATAAAAATTTCATTTACTATTATAAATGCATTTTGAAAAAAACAGAATTTTTATTTCTGTGTAATAAAAATATTTTGTTAGTTAAAAATATGTAAATTTAATTTTATTACTTACATAATAAGATTGTTTAAATATAAATAAATTCATAACAATTAAAATAAAATAAACCAATTCGTAATTAAAGAATTTTAACAAAATTATTATACCTTGAACATCAGTTCGAACATCTAATACTTTACTAGAATCTCCTTCCATTTTCCAAGTATAGGCTTTAATCCAGATTTTATATTGAGTGTATGGATCTATAGAGAAATGAAGATCTATAGAGAAAATCTATAGAGAATTATTTTAAATGACAATTTAAAATAATTTTTATTTTTAATTATTTTTTATTGAAATATTATTTCATTTAAATTATTTTAATTATATATAGATCAACTCTGATTTACAAAGCCCTGATATGAGAGGCCCTGATATGAAAGACCCTGATCTTACGAGCAAATATAATTTGTACCAAAAATTTGATTTATGAGCTTTACCTTATTTTTGAAAAATTTATAAATGAACAAATGTTTTAAAACTGGATTACAACACACCTTTTTAATATGGAGGAATACAATCAGTACCAATATCATCAGCTGTCCTGTTTTAGATCATATGGACCCTTCATATATATATTTCAAATGGAAAACTAATTAGATTTAGAATCTTTATGAATACTTGACTAATTCAATCAACTGCATGATGGGATTGGTCATAAAATAATGGATGGAGTTAATAGGTTCACAACCAAAAACAATCAGAAAAAAATCTGATGTAGCTGGAATTAAATCTAGATACTCTAAGTTGTAAACTGTAAACTAATATTTTATAACATGGCCATCCAGTAGACAAGTAGTGATGTATAGTTTTCTACAAATGGAATTTCTTAAAAAAGGATTTAATTCAATGAAATGGCATTTTCGTTGAAGTAAAATCCTTTTGTTATGTTTTCTTTGTTTTTTGATGAAACATGCAAATACCTTATTATATCATTTGTTTTTGATTAATACTTGTACTGAATTATTGTGGTTAATGTATTATTTAAAGAATACTTTATGAAATTACTAAACTACTGCAGGTATTGACTTTTAGACCACATTTTCAGTTTTTATTCTGTTTTTTAATCTGATTAGCAAAACAGGGATGCAAATAACTACTTTTTACATCCCTATGTTACTTTATGCCACTTTCTAATCAGCAATTACTAAGCAACAAGACATTTCAGTATCCATCATGACCTAGTCATAACCTAGAAAAATCAACAGGCTGATCTAGACCCCTCTTAAAAAATTTGGATGTGTGGGGTTTGAAATTGAACCTGAATTTTCCAAGGTGGAAAGTAACTGCCTTACCTTACAGCCATCTTGAAGAATGAGATTGACAGGCTGTACCTAGCTTTCTCTAAATGCATATGTAAATATAGGACCTAGAATTGAATCTGAATATTCTGGGTAATAAATGATATAGCATGTTAGTTTGTATGAATTAAAATTTTTATAACAGTTCTATCTGGCTATCACTTTTCCATTAGGCTTTCTAAGAAAACTGCACACACATTTATAACATTTAATGCTAATTATAGAAGTTATTTTGTCCTCATTTATATAATCAGATGACATTTGAGCATAATTCAGTGAAAAATGGTTGGACTCAGAAACAACAATTTAAATCTTGATTTATTAGAATTTGATTTACAAGCATTTTTCAGAAATACTTTAATCTCATAAACTGGGGTAAAGTATAGTATATTCTATGGTGGATTTAACAAGATTATATTACATTTATCAGATTTATATATGGATTAAAAATGCAATTTACCAGTTAATAGAAAATAATTGAAACTTATCTTAAAATGAATTTTATTGATGATTTCAAGCTGAAGATAGAATAATTTCTTATTTAAAAAGAAGCTGATAATTTCATTTGTTATAAGAAACTGAATGGATAAATTAATTATATTATAAAAAATTTGACAACACAAGCACACTAATTATTGATTTACAAAAAAATACATAAATTAATATATTCTTAGCTTCTATTATTCTAATCTTGCTTTTTTATCTTGAAAATACATTCTTTCCCCAATTTATGAGCATAATGTATTTTGAAAAAATGCTTTTAGAAATGGGAGATAATTAATTTGAAGTAAAATTACTATTAAGTTTACTCCCGACTTCAAAGATTAAAAATTCTATTGCAAGATTAAAAAAATTAAAAATTCTATTGCATTCCCAAACTTAAAAATTCCCTCATTATTCAATCAAATATGTTAAAATAACATATAATTAATATACACAAGGATAAAATTACTAATACTTCTTAATGTAAATTAAAAATATTAAGCAAATTATAAGTATTCTTAATAATTATATACATCCTTTGTCTGAATGCTTGTACCTTGAAATGTTTACAATCGATTTCGCTTAATTGGACAGCTGCTTGCTTTTTTGGACCAAATCTCAAAGAATCGTTTTATAACTTTTTTTTTACATTTTAATCGATTCGATTCCTTCTTCGGTCATTTCTGTTTGGATGTTAGCTTTTTTCTTCTTTTTTTTCGTTTTATTTCCTTTTCTTTTATATTTTTCGATGGGCATAGTTCGTCTTTTTAATCTTACATGTTTCAAAGGTGATAATTGTGTACAGTTTTCTCTATTGAACTGATTCGATTCGATATCACGTTTCTCTGAATCTGAAGCTTCTAAACCCTTCAAAAGATTTTTCTTTATAGAACTTATGCTGATCAATTTTTCAGATTTTTTTGCAAACATCCTTGAAAAGAACAAAAAAAAATCCAAATTATTAATTAAGCATTTAAATTATGGAATTAATGATAGCTGTATTTAATTTATGGCGACTGCAATCATGATTTATTAATTATTTATCAATGCGATTCGATCGATAAGAAAAAAGCACATTTCTCTATGATTGAATTTTCATTAAAACATTCAATAAATCGAAAAAAATCAAGCAAACTTTCATAATTTCATCTTCACTACAGAATTATTCATGTATATGGGTATCTTTCTTCAATTAAAACTTCCTTACGGTCTTCATTAACATTAATTAATGTTGTTTATATATTATCCATGAAAAGAAATCAATATTTCTATTTTTTGTTACCGAAAATAATGTTTTTGTCATTGCTGTTGACTTACTTCATGATCTTTTTATTAAAACCATTTTAAAATATAACCCAAATTTAAACTTCGACAAAATTTAATAAAAACCAAACTTATTGTAACTATCTTTCTAAAAATAAATTTAGTTTACTAATAACTGTAAAGTTAATTATTATTCAAGTTATTGTTTTAATTGTGAGTAAAATAAATAAAAAGATCAACAATATTTTCTTCAGACTCACCTTGAATTACATTCGTGGTCTTCTACAAGATTGATCAACTGTAGTCAGCTGGAAAAACACGTGATATGTGTAAAGCATGTTATTGGTGATGGCATAAATATATCATATATACACACTACATATTTTAAAATATAACATAGTTTTCTTATTGTTTTGTAAACTAAGAAAATGGTAACGATTCTTAAAAAAATCAAATATACAATACCTGCCAAAAATGCTAAACTAATAATTAAATTCAATTTTATAAAGTTTGAAAATCATAATTAATAGCTGTTCTTATTATCTAATCGATAATTTAATATAATATCGCGTGATCAAAATAAGGTTATATGTGTAATTATGCCTCATCTCAAAGAGCACGGAAATATCAAGTTTTCATGTTCAAGTTTTGGATGATTAATTAGTATTTTTATTTTTGACACATTAAATATCAAAGCAATTAGAAGCGAAATTTTAATTTTAAAATTACTTATCAAATTTGGTAGATTTCCATTTATATAGTAGATTGACAAAACTAATAAAATTCCTGTTTTTAATAATTTCAGACATACTTTTTTAATTTCCAAAAATTAATAAAAGTTTTAATATTTCAAGTAAATTCTGATAAACTTAATATTTGCCAACTTATTTAAAACTAAAATTATTTTGATATTCATTATTATTATAATTATTTAAGTAGCTAATATTAAATATATAAACATGTTACAAAGGAACATAATTTGGAAAAGTCATCTTTATTGCGACAATGAGATGAATAATTGCAGCATCAGTGATAAAAAGTAGCACGTGAAAATATACAATATAGGCATACCTCGAGGTTATATCACCTTACGTTTTAGACTGATAGCATAATTCGAAAATGTCCATAAGACAAACATTGTCTTTTTTTCACTTATCAATGCAAATAATGCACTGCAGTTACATATATGTGCATAAGTAACATAAATAAAGCATTTATAACTAAAATAAATATTAGAGGGCTTATTTTGAAAAAGTAAGCATTATATTTTTTAAAAAATATGCTGATGAAGAACCATAATTCCAAAATAAACACTGAAACTTTAGAGAATGGTGACAATTCAAAATGTATGGTAAGTCCGAAGTGTCATAAGTCAAGGAGCCATAACTCGGGGTATGAAGTGGCCGGATGGCGAGTGGTAACGGGTTGGCGTGCAACTCAAGAGGATCCGGGTTCGGTTCTCTGGTGCGGCATCTCCTGAAAAGTTTTTTCGGGGTGCGGGGCCTGGCCCAGCGATCCCCGTCCTTCACCATCCGGCTCCTTCAACGAGTGTGGGTGCAGCTCGTGGTTGGAACTGATTCCGCCCGTTAATAATCTCCCTGATTAGACAGGTCATAAAAAATATAAAAAAGAAAAAGTAGAAAGATAGTACCATCAATGCAACTTTCATAAATGTCAATTAATACACTAGTTCTAACAATTTAGAAATGGCAAATGTTCGAACTTTTGAAGTTTCCTTCCTGAATGCCTGAAAGGAAACTTCACAAGTTACAGAGTTGATTGATTTTATTTCGAAGCCATCTTTAATGGAATGGTCCCCGAAATGAATTCCATAAAAAGTAAAATAATTCAAATGTTATTATGAGAAAACTCAAAAGTTTAAAATCGGTCGACGAATTTTTAAATAATTTAGAGTAGAGGATTGATTGATGTACTGTCAAGTCAATTTCAATGGCTGTTAAATTTCATAGCAATCTAACAATTAGTTAAAAAGATGTTAAGAACTTTATTCAGAAGTTTGAATGCTCTCAATTTTTAAATTGTTAAAACTTTGAGGTTAAGAACAGGAATTCAAAATTACCTTTAATGGTAAAATATCTCCGCCGAATTTCGTCAGAATTTACTAATTTGTTCATAAGTTACAGTGAGGACACATAAAGACAATGATCTCTTCTCTTCCTTCGAAAAATAAGCTAATAGATGGATCAAATTGAGAAATTGATTTGAAACTGAATGCCAGAATTAGAATTATTGATACCAAGATAAATTATTTTGATTGGTAGAATTTTATAATTATTAAAATTAAGTTTTGAGAAAAATTGAAGATGTCTGGAGAAGTAGAATGATCAATTTTATCGAACAGTGATGAAACGAGATCGCCTTCTGCCAAACAATAATATGATCGCTTCTTATCAAATAATAAACAAAAAATAATTTCGTTCTCCGAGAAGAAAGAACAGACGAGAATCAGTCAAGACAGAGAAAAGAACACATTCGAAAAGAAAGTGGGAAAAATATAGCAGAGAAAAATAAATCCTGTCCCATTCTGTCGGGGATCGTACGACGAGGATTAGAAAACGAACACATAAAAGTTAATAGCAGTGTTAATAGAGAAATGACGTAAATTTCTTTTTGCTCTCTCTCTCCCATGACCCATCTATGACCCCTCTCTATGATCTCTGCGTCAGGTAGCTCTCTCAAACGAATTGTTAATACTGTATTTTATTTCCTGTTTGTTTTGAATAAATACATTATGGCGGCTTAACCTACCTAGCCTCTAACCGGATTATACAATTCCAGAAAAGTTATCCAAATCAGCTTATTAAATTGTATCAGAAGACTACCAATAGAATTTAGACTAAAGAAACTTAACTAATTTAGTTTAAATTAAGATTAAACTCTTGATTTAAAAAGAATTTAATTACGCATAATTCAATATTAGGAATTAATAATCCAAAAATGCGGGTTCGATCCGGAATGCTTATATTTCCTCTACTTTATTATTCAAAAATGATAGTTTAATTATAATTTCATTTATGACATCACTATTATTTTTATATATATATAAATTTTCGGATATTCTCAAAAATTATTGTTTAAGGAAAATGATTACCAAGAAAAATAGGAGAAATAAGTGAAATGTGGCACCACTAATTAATATTGTCCAAATATTCACTTCTACACTTCAGACGAGTCCTTCGTAAGTGATGGGATTTTTTGAATCGTAGCCAGAATAGAAAATGTAATATTCAATATTTGAAAAACTAAAATTGTAATAGAAAGAAAGCTCATTAACAAAAATCGAAACTTATAAAAGATTATTGTCAAACGAACTATATCTCCATTATTCAAATTTCTCAATTTTATAAAGGAACCGATCTGATTTCTTCTGGTCAATGTTCCTGTAATAGCTAGAACGAAAGCCAAAAGAGTAAGTGTGATTTTCAGGAATATCACATCCGTTTCGAAAATATCAAATATGCCAATACCAGGAATTTTCTGGCCAATAGAAGGTATTAACTGCAAAAATAACAACATAAAATGTTCCCAGAAAACAAAATCGATAATTTGGAAATAATGACATTTAAAATTTTCAATAAGAAAACTATAAACATTTCGACTTTGACATTTGCGAGGATCAAACATCTCTAACCCAAATATCATGGCGATGGAGACACTCGGTTCTAAGAAACATCTCAAACACATTCCGGAATTAGGATAATTATTCATTGCAACTATAATTGAAATAACAAAAACTTTCGACAAATTCAAATTTTCTTTTATGTAATACTTTGCTTTCAAAAGTTAATCAAATTTTAAACTGCTATGAATTTTTTAGAAAGATTCTTATCATGTATATGTTAAAGCGATTCAGATGGAGAACACAGATAAAATTAACTGAAAACAGATAAGTGAAGACACAGTCCTCTGTGGAAATTAAGATGATTATATGCAACGTAATCGATTTTCTATTTATCTGAATATGCTGCAAGTTTCCATTCAAAGGTTAATATTGATTGACTACATCACAAAATTGAAAAAATATTGATTTTCTTTGAAATCCGTTAATTTTATTTAGTTTTCCAATATGAAACAAATGAAATAAAATTCAAAGATTACTACTTTTAGTTTTTATTGTTTACATTTTCCATAAAAGATATATTTTAAGTATTGATTAATAATTGCCGTTATCTAATGATTCCCTCTACGTTTTTGGAGGATTTATTCCCGATGATACTCCAAGGTTCACTGTTGATCCTTGAAAGGAATTACCTGCTCATTTATGTGAGCTAGTAATTCTAATATTTATCTAAAATATACTATGAGATGATTTAGTTTGGTTAGGTTAAGCCGCGATATCGCAAGAGAGATATACTGTATCTGGCATAGCCACTTATAGAGCTCATCGCAGGCTGGCCAACACCCATGATGGAGTCAATCGGATTGTTGAAGAATGGGGTTCAATAGCCGTGTTCGGACCCTTCCAAAAAACAGGAAGTGTGGGATCCGGATTTGAACCTGATCCTCATGGTTGTATCCACAGCTTTACCACGCGGCCATCCAGCCTGAAATGATTTGAAAGAGTATCAAATATGTAATTAAATAAAAATTTCTATAAATCTAATGAGTAATTTAATAAATATATTATGTTTGCTTTAATTATATTTACTGTGTTGTTTCTTTTTGCATTAATCTTGAGACAGATAATAATTGTTAAAAGTCATATGCAATATATTTAAATTTTAGTCCATTAAGTGAGGTGAGGGCATGGAAGAGGAATGTCTGTATCCAATTTTTTTAAAATAAACTAGAGGATGAATTGAAGTAGAACAAAAATAAACAAATAGTTATTTAAATCATTTAACAATATAAAATTTCATACAAATTAAATTTAATCGAGAAGAGTTCTACTAGTAATGCTACTCTAACTGAGTTGTTATGATAGACTTGTAACTTTTGATCTTCAGTTCAAATATGTATTTGTGTACGTTTTTCTTTATTTTCATTAAGTATTCTACTATTTTAAAGTTACTCAGAATTCGAGTTTTATTCCTTAATGAATATTTCTTCTTTTAGTTCCAAAATGACTAAAATTATATAAAGTAAATTACATACAGCGCGATAACTTGCACAAATATTACCTGAATTGAATACAATTCACTGAAATTATCATTTTCCTTAGGAAATAGACATTTATTGAAAATGGTAGATATATCATATTTGCTGACTTAAATAAAATTTACATATATTATCGTGTTAGAGGACAATCTTACCAATGTGATCCAGAAGACTGTTCAAATTATTCATATATTCATGTAATGTTAGGTAGGTTAAGCCGCCATATCGCACGAGGTATATACTGTATCTGGCGACTTATAGACCCCATCACAGGCTGGTCAACCGAATGGGGTTCAACGGACCGGGCCCGGACCCGTCCTGAGAAACTGGATGTGTGGGACACCGTGGAGGATTTCAACCCGGATCTTTCACGGTGGCAATCAACAACTTTACAACGCTGCCATCCGCCCGACCCATATTCATTATTTGCATTGAATTCATAATATTAAGCAGATCAAAGAAAACAATGAATATTATATAAATGTCAACCCATATTTAGTACTGACCTATTAAATTCATAAATTTCTGTTACGTCTTTTACGATTCCATAAGTATGAATCTCACTCTGTGAGTATGATTTTAGAATTTACCCACCGTTTGACCTCGCGTGTCATAAAACGCGACTAAAGGGGTCACCTCGTATCATTCGATGATTGTCGCATCCGTCAGTGGAGATCATTCGCGGATTCCTATACAGAACATCAGTCACCAGCTGGTGAACATCAGTCACTAGGACCTGCGATTGGACCCCATATGGCACCAGACCGATGGCAGGCATACCCCTTTGGACCATTTTTCGAACCAGTGGGTCTGGATCGGAGGAAAAGTACCCATACAAAACCCACAAGAGAGGAAATTGAAGAAGAAGAAGAAGTATAAATTTATCAATAGACATCTGACCCGAATATTATTTTCTCTAATGGTTCTTAAATTTTATAAAAATATTTATTTAGAGAAACATTATTCAGAATGAAGCAGTTAACTGTTGAATATTATCCTGAAATAATTTCTGAAAAATTTATTACCTGTTTTATTGATAATATCGTCAGTCATCTTACAAATATAAAAAAATGCATTACTTACACATATTTATTCTGTGCATTTTTTGATCTGAATAACGATGTGCATTCATATGATTAATTTATTGATTTCAATACGCAGTACATGTGTATAATCAATATGTACATTCTCATCAATAATGAGAATATTGATATGGTGTTTCCATTAAGTGATGTGGCTCACAAATTGGTTAACTGAAAATCGAATTGCATACTCTTAAAATCAATGATGTTAATTTGAGTCTATGGAAACTTCGCATTCAGAAACATAAATATTCAATTTTAAAATACTGTATTCGGACCTTGATTCGGATATTCTTTGAAAATTTCCACATTGACGGAAGAATTAGCTAAACTCCCCTCTAAGAAAAATGACTCATCATGATCTACCTATGGTTAGACGCTGATTGGTTTAATTTAGATGTAAATTTAGTTCAGTTGTTGAGGTGACATCTAGTGTCTTTTCTGTTTGATTGCCCTGTCCATTGGTACCGAGCATTAGAGTATAGAGTATATATCCGTGCGGCCAATTGTCCTAATACCGAGTCTAACTAGTGGCCAGCTAACCGATAAGTGAGCCGTTGTCAGGATAATGCCAGAACCGAAAATATGTCTCAGTCCGCCTCTGATCTGTTAACAAAAAAAAAACACTACCACAAGTCGTCCATATCAATGATGTGAAGTAGAACAATGTTATTAAGAGTTAATGATCCGCGGACCGATATCGATTCACGAGCCATCGATTGTCGGTCTGCAGGGATGTGCCATACTTTCAGAAACATAATATTAATATAGATTTATAGTTTATAAGCGTTGTGCCAGTCAAAAATTATATACAGTAGTAATATATACACTGGATGACGTCAGAAAGTACGGACTGAAAGAAAATATGCTTACATCTAAACTTTGTTTCTTGAAGCAAGTTGAAAATTATAGTATATGCGACCAGCATATAATTTTCCAACTTCCGGTTTATGGAGCACTGGGTCGGCTAGATGGCCGCATGGTAAAGCTGTGTATTACCTCCTCCGGGTTCGCCACTTAGTACTCTTACTGAGTGGAAAGTGGCGTCATCTGTTGACAAAAAAAAAATCAATGATGTTATTAATAGTTTAAATTCTTATTTTCAAGTTATGGGAATTATATTAGTGTAATAATTATTAAAATATGATTATCTATTGAAGAAGAATTATATATATTCTTTCCTGATTTATTACCCAGATTTACGATAAATACAACAAAAAATGTCTGATGGAAAACTATTATTCTACTTCATTTACATATTTAGATTAATCACATTATTATTCTTCGCAAATGCTGAGGTGTATATGGAATTCAACTTGATTCAAACAATTGGAAAATTATGATTGATTGCGTGACAAAGAAACTTAACATCTGTAAAAGAAAATATAAAATTCATGATTACTGATTTAAATATTTCAATAGATTAAATTATTTAATGGTAAAATTATCTAAGAAAGATTAAATTATAAATTGTTCTAATTGCAAATATGTAAGTGATATAATATGCATTATAAAACTGTAAACTTACATTTATTATGATGAATACATTGATGGGAAAAATATTAAAGAAATTCAAAGCCAATTTAGACTTTTCACACTGGCCGAGCATGTCGTATATCTAAACAACGAGATCGATTTTTTTTTAATTTATTTAGTAAAATTTTATTATTTAAATATTTGATAAAACAAGAAATTAGATTTTACCAAAGTCATTTCTTCTATGTTATTTGTTTGGAAGCATTGATTGTATATTTGTGAATAAATTCGCTTTTCCTAAAGAAAAAGAAATCAAATCTTTTATTAATTTGTAGGATTTAAAATTCTACAGGTTTTCCTAAAGAATGAAACGTCGATGTTATCTTTAATAGCCGAATATCAGTACCGAATTTCATAAAAATCTGCTAATTAGTTCAAAAATTAGAGTGAAAACTGACACATAAACAGATGTGATGTCTATCTTATAAGCGTCCTTTTACTTCAGAAAATAGATTAAAATTAAACACTGTATAACATCCATATGCAAATTTATAAATCACCAATCATGGAATATCATAAAAATATTGTCACACAAAATATTGTTAATAACAAGTAAATTTATGGTTTTTATTAATTACAGTGATACTTTGGTTAAAGATGGTAATCCGTTCCAGGATTACCGTCGTTATCCATGGTACCACTGTAATTTAAAAAAAAATCCATAATTATGTTGAAAGGAGTTTTTATAAAAATTCTCTATTTTCATCGTCGTCTTGAACTGTTTGCAACCATTTTTTATAATTTCGCGGACCCCCGGTAATAGCTACGCGGACCCCTGGGGGTCCGCAGACCACAGTTTAAGAACCGTTGCGATAGAGTACAGAATAAGCTACATACTTATCAGTTTAATGAAAAAACTGCCTAAATTAATCATTTTTTCTAAAAAAAATTATTTATCAAAAAATACGAATGAGAAAAGTTTAAATAATAGCCAAGAAAAAAATTTGGGATAACATTTTTAACTCATCCTCAGCTATATATTAAAATTTCCATTACTGTAAAAACATTAAACTATCATTAGAATTGTAAACATTCCATCTCTTTATTTATAATTTTTAAATTTATCGGTCTTAACAATCTACTTTATCCTCATGAAGGTAGGCAGCATTCAAGATAGAACACACAATACTAAATGATGCCACATCTCTATTTTGTATACCTATTTTTTCCAGTTATTTTTGTTTACACCGTTCTTAGTCACACTCAAATCCATTTACTATAATCTCAAATACTCATCACTTTGATTATAAATTTAAAAATTATTAAGCATTATTTACCAACTTAGAAGTCTTGAAAATATATTCTACTACAGCTTAAAAATTATAAAAATATTTAAAAAAATATTATAACACCAATAACTACAAATAAAATTCTTTTAATAATTACAAGCTATTCCTACCTCACTATATGTCCATAGTAAGAATAAAGAATATCATTAGTTTTTATTCTATATTCATAAAATACTCCAATTTATCTATGAAACCACTAGTTTTTCCCCCAATTCCAACTGCTGAGAAGCAGATGGAATTGGGGGTTTTCCTATGCATTACACTGTACTGTAAGTGGAATGCATTTGTATCAATTCTTATTGTTCCATAGGCAAAAATTAATATGTCAATTTCACAAGAAGAAATCTAAAGACCACCTTAATATAGAAATAATAAATTCTCTGCTTTTTAATTTTATAACAAATATACTAATCCAGAAAAAGAATTCAACTAGCTTACTATGAATCTGAATACATATTATTCTAACAATAGAATATTTGTGTACTTCAGTTAATTAAATCCTTAGAATTGATCAAATATATACAGGTGGTCCTTGACTTTTTTACTTAATTGGTTCCTGAAATGTGAACAAAAGTAAATATAAAAAAACATGGAAAAAATGTTTTAAAATATATATTTTACACCAAAACAGATAACTGACAACACACAATATAACAAGAGAGGGGAAATTGGCTGAAAGGAAGTACTTGCATTTTTAGGATAGATTTCAAAAATTATTTAGCTTTTAAATATATATATCAGTGAACACTTAACTACACAAAACTGCTTATATTGATATAACTCACAATAATATAGAACAGCACTAAATTGCAGCATAATATAGTGCAGTTTAGTTCAATATTTTATATTACGTTGCAATTTAGTGCTGTTCTATATTATTGTGAGGTATATATCAATGGTTCTCAACCACTGTGCCGGCAAACCTTTGACAGTGTACCGCAAAAAATTAAGAATGAATTGAATGTATTATATATGTTAATGATGAAACTGATTGGCTGGATATCCCTTTTGCAATCCTACTGATTCCTATAAATAGGGTTTTTCTAGACAAATCTAACCCTCGAATTTCTGTGACAGCTAAAATTTTTTGTTGTTATTCATCATTTAAAAATTAAGGAATAAAAACTAAATTAAAAGTATTATAGTTTCTCTAAAAAAAGAAAATCCGCAGGTGGTGCTACAACTTAAGGGCTGCTATTTAATGATCCCGTGTACGAGTATCTCTGTAATCTGAATAAATACAATAATCTATTAATGAAAATTTGTTAATTCTAAATTATTTAAAATATTTAAGTGTGCCTCCAAATTTTAAAATATTAAAATGTGTTCCTCAACAGAAAAAAGGTTGAGAACTACAGATTTACATGAAAATAGCAAATTATACAAAAGTCAAAGACTGCCTATAATCTGCCAAAGATAACCACTGCCAAAAGTACGTTTGATAGAATTATACTGAAATCCTTTTACAGTACTTTGTCATAAATATAGAAATAAAAGATGCAAAAATATTTCCACTTGTATAATTTATTCATTATAAAAACTATGTAAGTCCAAAAATGTTTAATTTGATATTCTGTATATGAAAATTTAAGGCTATAACTGAAATTTTTATATTTCCTGTAATAATGCCAAATGTTTTGACTGACAGTGAGAGGAAGAATTAGTTTTGTAATAAAGAGAAAAGAATATAAAATTCAAACTTTTGTACAATGGAGCTTTTAATTCAAATGTATATAATGTTACTGTACTGTGTTGTAAAAAAAAATAAACGTTATTGTACTGTACATTGTAATACTGTATTTTATATACTTAATGTACCTAATTTTTAATGTGATACTGTATTGATATTTCTAATATTATGTTTGATTTGTTAATTTAGTAAATGCTACATAATTAGCTTTAAAAATTAGAAAAGATTTATAAGTGAATACTGTGAAAAGATGCAAAATTGTAGTTTCTGAATGATGCAGCAAAGAGCACAATCTTTCCATTAAAAAGAACATAATGCCTATAATTATAATGTTAGTAATATAAAACATTTGTCAAAGAACCAAAATATTTCCAAATTTTCTACGTAACTTCTATTTGATATATTTATCTTGAATTACAAGATAATTAAAGAACTATTATTTCTAAAAATCAACTCTCTTAGCTATGGTCTTTATAAAAATTAGCCTATAAAAATCAAACTGAAATTCTCATTTATTTACATTTCTTAACACAGCATTGTATTATAATTTTCACATCATGATTTCAAACAAATTAATACTAACCTATCTATTAAAAACTTAAAAATTATCACCGTCAGATATGAAAAAAAATTATTATGAAACAAATATCAATTCTAATTCAATTTTATTTTATCCAGAACTTGGACTACACAAATTTAATCATCTGAAATATCTGTTTTTTCAGAAACATAAATACCGTCCAAAAATTTTCTGATATCTTTCCTCTTCACCAAAGTTGACTGTTGAATCCTGGCAGCAGAGCGGGATACCAATTCAATATCATTTCCACTAATGATCAATTCATCCTTCTGTGTGGAATTTTTGCAGGTAACTCCAGGTTGCATGCCAACACGTCGAACATACTTCTCACCAAGAAAATTTCTGATTTCTACTACTTTGTTGTTATCGGTAGTGGTAACATTGATAGGAAAGTGAGCATAGACAGAACGCATTTTATATTGGAAACCCTTTGTAACTCCTCTGATCATATTCTCAATATGCGAACAGACTGTACGTACCGTTGCCAATTCTTTTCGATTGCCGAACCACTTTTGTACTCGCAACTTATCTTTTGTAATGACTTCCATGTCGACTTGAACGTGATGGAAATCGCGGCGTAGACATCCTCTCGGACCTTTAACAGTTACCTTCCTTGACTTCACTCTGATTTCTACACCTTTCGGAATTTTAACAGTTTGACTTGCTATTATTGTCTTCATTATTTTTGATCTTTATCCGTATAAAACGGCGATGCACACAGATTTGTAATTCCAGTCGATGTACCGAAATATCAAACGAGGACGAAGTCACTACCAATATTGACGGGTTGCGCAGTATAATACTTTTAAATATAGCCAAAAAGTAGCCAATTTTTCAGCAATTGTTTTTATTTAGTAAAATCTGTGATCTGTGGGTAAAATCATGGATCGATGGGTAAAATTCTCGTTTAATATTTATAAAAATATATACAAAGAGCAAATATATATATAATAATAATAATAATAAAATGCACTATTTATATAAACGAAAATATTAAATAAAAATTTTATAATGCTAGATCAAATCATTTACATTTAAACTGGAGATAGACAAAGAGATAAAGTAGTTGATATCGATTCGGCAGTAGGAGCTGCACCAAATGAGTATTTTTCAGCAATAGATATTACAAGTTCCAGTTCAAAACACCTGTTCTTGTTCCAGAGAGAAAATATTTCTCTCTGTGGAACTGACAGGCCAGCGACAAAAATATCTGTTATTTTGGAATTGGTTGAGTCAGTCGAAATTTAACAGATGGATATTTTTATTGTTACCGGACCAATTCCAAAATAAGGGATGGATATTTTTTGCTGGTTAATCGTAATAATTATGGCCGATTAGACGCTTTATCCGTTGCGCCACTGGTTCGTGTTGTCAACGGGCCAATTCCAAAACCTAAAATATGAATGGTTTTGTCATTGGAAGGCTATCTTCAATGTAGGAGATTAAAACTGGTTTACCAGGGGCAAAATCAATCACTTATATTGGAACTGTCCCACCAATGATAAAACTTTCAATCTATTACTTTGGAAATTGGTATGGTTATCACTACACATTCCAGCTAACTATCTATTAGTGTACAGTATACTGTATAGTAATGACTACACTATTCGATTGTTAGTTGGATAGTATGTATTACGTATTGCTAAGTGTAATACCGTATATACTCTAAGCTTGCTTCATCTAGTATGATCCTGTTTTAAGAATTTAATGTAACTAATATTGTTTTCATCTTTTTGTACTTGTAACTGGTATTCTTCTGAAGTAACCGTTCCGAGTAAAAGTCATGTCGTACCTGCTTCAAATTATCAGTTTCAGTTCTTTTTACTGAGGTCTATTCGGAGTCACTCAACCATCTCTACAAACGCTTCCTACCGTCACGCGATGTTGCGAAACTACTAGGTATACACGCATCGAGACCAGTACAACTGCATACCAAACGACATTTTCAACATGACCTTGATGACAAATTTTTGTTAAGATTACTTTACTTTCAATCAAGGAACAATATGATTGATATTATCCTAAAACTACAATCGTTGTGATGTATTCGAGCCAGTGTCCGAAGTAACATGAGAGAATGTTTTATTTTTTGGAATGTCGACCGTAAGAACGATTTTTCTTGTTTGCTTTCTGTACCTGACTTCGGATATGAGGAGCAGAGAGAAAAGTGAAGTAATTGGTAGATTTGTTGTAAATAGAATAATTTTTGTGACTTCAATAAAAAAATTTTAGTCCTTAAATCGACTCATATCTAGGTATATCGTCTAACTTTCCCAAATTATACTTCGGATACTTAACTGGCGTCATATCCCGTCACCTAAGGATAAAGTGAATTTGTTATCTTACTATTTTTTCGATAGAGATTGCAACAGTTGTATTCCATCTAACCGCGGAAATTTTTAATTCAGAATTTAAAAAATATTATCTCAACCCAAACTACTTTTTTAAATTGTTGCTTCAAAGAAGCTTTTCAAACAGCCGACTAAACACTATCGTTCTAAATAATGAGACAGAAATACGCATGCGGTGAAAAAACGCCCATACAGAATGGTAGCCGTATTCCTTGAATGTAAGATGCAATTGTTTTAAAAAATGACTTATCGTCTCGATGATCCATTCGGTTACCGATGGCCGGCCGCGTTCAGCTACGCGCAAATTTCTTGCAACGAATCCACTACACGAACGGTACTTAGGTCCTTAATCTAATTTCGTTCTTAATGGCAGAGAAAAGCATTGGAAGCGCATATTTTCCCCTACTGTTGTCTACAACGATCTGAAACAATTAGAAAGGAGCGGGAGATAGCTATTTCGTGTCCCATGCAACTTGTGGTCCAGAAGAGAACCGCAACAGACTGCCGTGAGGATGATATCGACAGACGCCATGAATTGACTGGGCTCGGGCGTCTTATCAAAGCTAAATATCCGGTTGGGAAAATCTACGCTTCCCACCTGGTCAGAGGGGAATTGCTTTCCATCTATCCGATGTTGAATATTTCTCAGACTACTATTGTTAAGGCTTCTGTCCTTCGGCAATTCATCTCTTCACAATATATGTGGGACCCGGATTTGAACCCGAATTCTCCGGGGTGGTAAGCCACAAATTTATCATGTTGATACTCTGCCGAAAAATTTCTACGGACTCAACCATATTGGATCATAGCAACTTGAGGTCTATCAAGTTAGGTTTTTTTGGTCAATAGATGATGCCACATTCCATTCTCTAAGAATAAATATGTGACGGGGCAAAACAAGTTCTTCCACAAGCTGCCCATCCCTATCGAGTGGTCAGCGGATTGTGGAGGATAGGGATCGACGGACCAGGCCTGGACCCCATGATAAACATTTTCAAGGGGTTGGACCAGAGACTCGAACCCCGATCCTACAGAATGGAAAGCCGAAGCGTTTCTACGCGGACAATCCAACCAACTATCAGCTTAGATTAGGTTATGTTAGTTAAGCAGTTATATCACACGGGATATTCTGGTTTTGAGTGACTTCTTTTAGATCTCAAGCTGGTAACACTCATGGTAGGGTCAATCGAAAGGCTGAAGGTAGGTTCAAGGGGCTAACTCGGAATTCTCTTGGTAAAACTGGTGTGGAATTCGTATTTGAAGCCATCCTCCAAGCTGGTAAGCGAACGTTGAATCATGACTTGAAATCTTTCAGACAAAACGATATATCATGTAAATGATGTAAATATGTTTCATTTCAGATGAAATACGCGTATATTTATTGGAATGCACTAGAAAATCGTGCTAAAAATTTTTAAAAATAATGAATAATCGATTTTGATCATTTTTTACACACGCGATCTGATTAAAATAATATATTCGAATTTCATTAAAATCGAAAATTAATTACTTGGTTTATAAACGTTTTCTTGAATTCATATTATGGTTTTCAATAAAGTTGACTTCCAAACACAAAATACTGTACAGTATATATATACAGTATATATCATTCAGGTTGGATGATATTTATGCAAGATATTGTTCCAAAATAAGTGAATATCGTTCTCTTCTTATATCAATAACATGAATAAAAATTAAAATAAAAAAATTTAGTTTAGTTAATTTCAATATTTTTATAATACTGTGGTTAACTTAGCTTATATTGTATTAAAACCGATAAAGTGAATTATTAATTCGCAATTTCTATTTATTTATTTATTGTGAGAAGCTTTAACATTAGTAACACATCGCGTCAAATATTGAAAATATCTTTTTAATGCATATATCTAAGTGCCGAATTTATATTGAAGTAACTATGTCATGCGTAATCTTTTGCATTGTCAAATATTGTCAGAAAATTATTGATGTGAGAGAAAAGCAGATGTTTTCAATTCTTAACTTCGTAAACAGGATCCATCTGTCATCGATATCTATTAATACTTAATTGTGTTCAAAATATAAATAACAAAATTACCAAATATAAATTATATGATGTCCACCCTTGGACGGAGATTTAATAAATGGACTCCATTTTCAATGAATTATAAAATATTTTCATTATGACAAAAGTTATTTACACATCATTAAATTTAAAGTAAAAATTTTAGAAAGTTTAAAATTTGATAAATCATACTTTCTTGTCATTGATTTTAATATTAATTTTATTTTATATAAAGTATTGCCAAAAATATAATTTTATTATATTCTGTAAACTAGCAGTCTCCAAAGTGTGGTGCGTAAAAAATTTTCACGAGTACGCGTTTTTTTGGCTCGTCATAATGCATCTCTGTTTTATGGAATGTTTATTTTTCATTTATTTATAAAGGAGAAAGCGATTAAAAAATTTGGAAATCACTATTGTAAAGGAATTCATTTTTATATTTTGAACAGGATAATAAGTGCAATTCATTGTTTAATCTTTGGAAAAATGAAGAATCTGATCGGAATCGTAAATTCCATCCTTCAATTTTGTTTATTCTATTATGCCATTGAATCATAAAAGAGATTCTCATTTTAAAAGCTACGATAGATTGGCCAATACTAATGATGAGGTTCCGGCAAGCACGTCGAGGTATGTATAATTGAGATAACTCTGTTTTGTTAATCCACTTTACTTAAATAATAGAGTGTATAATAAAAATAAAAATAAGATAGGTCAAAGTTAACTTCCTCACAATAAAACTATTCAAAAATAAGATATACTATATTAATAGAATGTTATCTGGATGATATTTAAATGACTTAGCAATGACTGTGATAACTAAAAATTTAATTACAGGAATACCTCGATTATTGTGGTTATTGTTTCCATGAAAAATACCGCAATAATCGAATCTACAATAATCGGGATAAATAATGCATGTAAAATGGGTGCTCATTGCCTAGGATTTTTCAGGAAAAAAGAAATGTGTTAAATGTACTAATCTTCTAAGCTGATCACTATACGTTTCTTCTTGATAACTATAGACTTAATATCACCTTGTTTATTTTAGCATTTATTGTAGGGGTAAATAAGAAGAGAAATAATTTTTTCACATGCAGTACTGGCTCAAGAGGTCCCAGCCCCTCTATGCAGCTTTCTTGTAACATCTACTCAGCAATATACAATATTGCTGAGTAATAATATTGAGAAAATGATGATTTTGACGCCCCAATATTCTTTTAGCATTTATTGTAGGGGTAAATAAGAAGAGAAATAATTTTTTCACATGCAGTACCGGCTCAAGAGGTCCCGGCCCCCGATGCAGCTTTCTTGTAACATCTTCTCAGCAATATACATTATTGCTGAGTAATAATATTGAGAAAATGATGATTTTGGCACCCCAATATGGTGCATTTTCTGCTTACCGGGTTAAGCTGGTCCTGTCCACAGGTACTTCAAGTAAAGATGGACAGTTACTGATGAGTGGTGAGCAAGCACCATCGGATAAAAACGAAGTGCTAAAAAGAAATACCTGAAGAGCAAATGTATCAGTAATGTATTGGTTGCATATATCTCGAGGCCACGATAATTCGAATTTGGAGTGCAATAATTGGAACTTCGGTATCAAATTATAAACCGCAATAAATCGAGAATCGCAATATTCAAAACTGCGGTAATCGAGGTATTCCTGTATTATAATATATGATGTTTGATGTGATATTCCTAATGTTGGAAAAAAGGCATGGTTAAAGAATGTTGGAAAAAAGGCATATCTAGTTATTTATTAATCTGCTGTAAGGAGGATTTATTACTACTGTTTTCTCTTATGCATATAGCCAGGCACTCAGTTTTAATCTATGTTGTATAAAATATTATTTTAATATTAAGATTATCAGCTTTTTCTTACATTTTTTTCTTCCATGTACAGAAAGTGCTATCGAGATTTTTAAATTTGCTTAAAAGTGTTGTCTTTTTATGTTCTAGTAGGATGTAATCATTATTTTATACCAATAAATTACTTTATCATGGTTACAAAAGTTTTTAAAAGATATAATTGTTAGATTATATAGGCATATCTCATTTTACAATGCTTTGCTAAATCGACATTTTTCAATGCTGAAAAACTGGAAGTGTGAGATCGTAATCATTATTTTATACCAATAAATTACTTTATCATGGTTACAAAAGTTTTTAAAAGAGATAATTGTTAGATTATATAGGCATATCTCATTTTACAATGCTTTGTTAAATCGACATTTTTCAATGCTGAAAAACTGGAAGTGTGAGACTTGGAACTGAATCTGGATCCTTCAAGACAGTAAACAAATGCTTTACCATGTGGTCATCTGGCAGAGTTTTTTTAGGCTTAGCAATATTAGCACCTGATGAATGATAGTATAAATATGTTTTTAGGCTTCTATATGCACAACCAAATGGAAAAGACTGTGATTTGCTTTACAGCAGTCATCTGGAGCATAACTGTCATAACTGCAAAGTATGTCTGTATTAACTCCATTTTTGATATATGGAAATTGATATATTTTTGTCTTAATATGAAATAAATGGTATACAGCAGCAAATTTGATATGAAAATATATCTGTACAATCAATGAAGAAAATACAAAAGAAAATCATGAAATCAATCAATTATTCATATAATTAAATTAGTAATAGAATATCAGAATGACAGAAATTTTTCTTAAATAATCTTGATGACGTGGTATGAAGAAGAAAATGTATTAAGATATGAATTAGAGATGATGAATTATCATACAGAACAAGATGAAATCACTGATTTAAATGATTTATAGTAAAATAAATTATTGATAAATTGATGATAATGAAATAATGGTTTCTTTGCAAAAATGGAATTCATCAAGTAAAATGAAAAATTGGTATTAAATTGTACAATTATTAATGCAAAAATTCATAAAGCAAAAGAAACATGTAATGCAAATTCTACATAAAGTTTTAATAAATCAGTGAATCTGTAAAAAAATTCTTCAGTTTATTTTTAATTGATTAATAAATGGGATTAAAACTAATTGCATTATATCTAGGCATCTATTAGATATCTATAATAAAAAGTACAGTAATAATAATCACCTTTTTTTTTGCTAATAATGTTGCAACAAGTTTAGTTTCTGGAGGATCTTGAGAAACAGCATCTAATACCATGTATCTTTTTTCTTTTGCTATGTTTAAAACATCAAGTAAAACACTAACTTCTGTCAAGGCACTTCTATAAAATATAAGCATATTTTAAATTCAGTTTTTACTTTTAAAGCTTTATATAATAATAATTATTGAATCAAATTTAAAATATTTAGGAAATAGGTTATATTTCCTAAATGTTTTAATATTTTGCAGTTTCTTCCAATTATTAAAATATTAAATTTTAATTCTAAATTATTTTTAAATAAATGATAACTATATGATATATTCAAAATTTGTTTTATTATAATTTATAATTAATTATAATTATAAATATTTTATTAATATTTATAATAATTAAAATTAAAATATAAAAAAATTTTTAAAATTTTATTTATATATTTTTAATTTAAAAAATTATTAATTTTAAAATCTAAAACTATTTTTATTAGAAGTTATTAATGATTTATAAATGGAAAATCGTTAATTATAGATTCTTCATTTAAAAAAACGAAAAAAAAATTAAATAAGATTGTTTTTGATAATTTATACAGTTAAATTAATTGTACTGTATATGTAAAAAGATAAGCTCTAGTTCAAAGTGGAATAAATAATTTATTAAAGTTTACTGGAGAAGTATTTTCAACTTCATAAAATCATCTTCTGCATTTTAAATTAGAATACATAACCATGTATTATAATTTTATGGTTTTATATTGGTTATACATTCTAATTTTAAATGCTAAAGATGACTCTATAAAGTCGAAAGTATTTCCTGAGTAAACTTTAATAAATTATTCCACTTTGAACTAGAGCTTATCTTTTTACATATACAGTCATTCTATAAGTGGAAGATTATATACATTGTTAAATTAATTTGAGAAATTTTTAATAAATTGATATATGATAATATATTTAATATTATCATATGTCAATTTAAATTACTAACTTATACTGACTTTATATAAATTAGTAATGTAAAGAAATTACCAAAGAATTTTCAATTTAAAGAATTTACAAGTATAAAAGCTATAATTCAGTCAGCAATAATAAAAAAAAATTTTTCGTAGTTTCGTTTACCTCATTATTGCAGCAGTTAGACTCCAGACTACTGCTGTAAAGCAAATCACAACCTTTTTTCATTTGCTAATGCATATAAAAGCCTAAGAACATATTTGCCAAAGAATTTTCAATTTAAAGAATTTACAAGTATAAAAGCTATAATTCAGTCAGCAATAAAAAAAAAAAATTTTTCATAGTACAGGTTTACCTCATTATTGCAGCAGTTAGACTCCAGACTACTGCTGTAAAGCAAATCACATCCTTTTTTCATTTGCTAATGCATATAAAAGCCTAAGAACATATACTATTTTTCATTAAGTGCACAATAGTAACAGGCCTAAATACTCAGTCAGATAGCCACAAAAAAGTATTCATGTATCACTTTGGAGGATCCAGGTTCAATTTCAGGTCTCACACCTTCAGTTTTTCAGGATGGCTCCTGGCCCAGCCTGTCTATATGTTAATTTATGTTTTATATATATATTCTAAATATTATTTTTCAGATATAAAATAAAAATATGGAATATAATTGAGAAGTGCTGCATTAGGGAACTGCCATAAAGTAAGATATGCCTGTATTTTATATATTCAGTATTAAAGTTCTAAAACTTTTATTCCTGTATATGGTGAAAAGAAATAATGATAATTATTAAATTTCTCTGCAAATTGCAGTTATAAATACAAATATTAATGTAAACTTTGAACATTAATAATATTGACATATTTGTACTATCTGACATATATTATATTTAAATATCACTTGATTCAGCAGGAAGCTTTGATATTCATTGAAGTCTATCTCAAACAATTAATGAAAGTTTTCTTTATTGTATCTTTTTATAAATTATATAAACTGCTTTCTTATATTTCTTATACAATCAAAAATTTGAATGAAAAAACTTATCAAATTTTTCTCTAATTATCTTAATACATCTTGGTTAAGCTCTCTTAAATTCACTGATCTATAATAAAGTAAACTACTTGTTAGTTTTCTTTATTGTATCTTTTTATAAATTATATAAACTGCTTTCTTATATTTCTTATATATCAAGTTTTTCTCTAATTATCTTAATACATCTTGGTTAAGCTCTCTTAAATTCACTGATCTAATCAAGGCAATAATGAGTCATTTCAGGATAGCATTTAATATATAACAGATATTATTATTAGTCTTAAAAGATAAATAATTAGATTAAAAGCCACTCTTCACACAATTATTAAATGCCATAGAACTAATAATTTCCATGACATTTAATAAAATATATGTATCTTTATGTTTTGTTTTATGTTTTAAATTTAATTAAATATTCATATTTCTAATTTATTCAATATAATTTGTTTGCTATGTGACAAACAACAACCATAATATTTCAGATATTATGGCAACTACATGATATAGTCAGATTTCTTGCTTTTGATATGTGATATTTTATAAAATGTATTTCAATTATTGGAATAATTTTAGTCAATAAGTTTTAGTTTGTAATTTGCAATATTTTGCATTTCTTGTTAAATATTTAAGATTTGCTTTTTTGTAGCAGAACATATTACTTAGGAACATTTTTGGTTGCAACCAATTTTTTTCCATTTTCAGCTCAGACACAATAAAATTTAAAATATTAAATATACTATTAAACAGAACAAATAACGTTTCTAATAAATAGTCTGTGCACAGAATAATTTTTTTTAAATTTAAATAGCAATATATTTTAAAATTATTATTGATCTAATGAGGCATATTTAATAATGCATGTTTTAAATTTTATGTTTCTACATCGAATTTTCACATTTTGTTCAGAAATATCCATGTTTTTCTGAGTAAAATGTTTCTTTTTGCTTGAAGAGCTCTTATTGTTTTTCTCTGTTTGTTTACAGATGGCACAAATATTTTTAACTGCTATTCTATCTTTTTTCATAAGTATAATTTTGTTTTATATGAAAATATAATATAAAAAAAGATCTTCATTGATAGAAGTTTAGAACCTTGCTCTCTCTCTCTCTCTCTCTCTATAGCAACAAGTTGTTAAGATTGTACATTGAATGTTGGTGTAATGATATATAGTCTTATTATTGATAATTCTATTTGGTAACTGAGATACTTAACAATAGTAAACAAAGAAAAGATTGCACTTTAATATTAGCAAAAGAATACAAACATTCAGCATATTAGAAAAAGGTAAGATTCTAGTTGAGCCATAGCACGCGGATATACGATAAGCGATTGTCAACTGGTAGAAAAAAGGTAAGATTCTAGTTGAGCCATAGCACGCGGATATATGATAAGCGACTGTCAACTCGAAATTATATTCTTAGTTTTTGATTATATGTTAGATTTTAATAAAAACATCTTGATAGCCCAGATAGTTTTGGAGTGAATTTTTACTACAACGGAATTGTCGATTCATATTTTATACATAAGTCAGTGGGCGACGAATCTTCAATTCTCTAATGTATAGATCTGCGTGCTATGGCTCAACTAGAATCCTACCAGAAAAAAATCAGTCCACAATTTAAATAGGAATTCTATATTTTTACTAATCAAATGAAATTTACTCTAATGTCCCTATATTGATAAAAACTAAAATTTAGAAATTCATTTACCTTAACTTATTACGTACTGAATCCCATGGCCATAAAGATGGTTGAAATGTAGCTAGTTCTTTATTATCTTCATTACTTTCTGTATAATCAGTGGCATCATCATCATCAACTTTACTAAAATCAATCTTATGAGCCAATTTGGTTAAATTTTCTGACATGGAAAGAGGTCTATAAAATATAATAATCTATTTAGTATAATTTAATGAAAATTCGTTTACATTCGAAGATAACTTACTGAGTATAAATTTCTTGTCCATCGTAAGTAATTTCTTGGACTTGATATTCTTGAGCAGCTTCAACACTTACATTTACAGATAGAGCCATTTTCTTAAATATTCTTTGGTACTTAAAATATTTTCATAAGAATATTAATTTAAAACGTTTTCGATCGAATAAAAACGTTTCCAAAAACATAAAATTCACATCTTGACAGACACCACACTACGATCACCGTATCATGTTAATATATGCGCCTCTGAACGACAATCTCTGAACATATTTTGATAATAAAAAAAGTTTATTTATTTTAAACTAAAAATTTAAAATTGCACCGAAAAATACATTTTGTACAAAAGAACAAAATAATTTAATATTTAAATAATAAAATTCTTAATTTAAAGGTTGTAATATATTATTTTAAATTCGAAAAATTACATTTACGTACATCATTACGTACATATACATTCTTGATAAATATATAAATTTTAATTAGTAAAATTTAATTAAAAGATAAAATATTGTTAAATAAATGCATTCTTAAATATCCACATTTTCCCGTTTTATACCGTTTTTTAATTGAGGTTATTAGTCGGTCGGACTTTATTTTACGCCCCCTTTCCAATCAGGGAGATTACTAAGGGGGCGGGCCAGTTTAACCACGGGCTGTACCCACATCCGTGGAGGGGCCCGAATGGTGAAGGACGGGCATCACCGAGCCGGGCCCAGTACCCCGAAAAAATCTGGGACCAGACCCGGGATACGAACCCGGGTCCTTTTGCATGGCACTCCGACAATGTCACCACTCGGCCATCCGGCCGCCCGTCAGTCGGATTGACAAAGTGGAAACGTTTCGGCTTTCAAACATGGGATCGCGCCCTTTGGAAAATTTATTCATGTATTCCGGGCCCAGCCTTTAATCCCCGTCCTCTAAAATCCGTTTGACCCCTCTCAGGAATAAGCAGTCTGTGACAGAACTTGTTTCGTTCCGCCACTTAGTTTTCCACTGACCAGTGAGTGGAAAGTGATGTCAAAAAATGAAAATGAAAACAACTGCTTAATCGATATCATTTGTTAAAAAAAAAAAAATAATCCCAAGTGTGATAAATCGAAGCTTAACTGAAATTAACTTAACCTAGTATACCTACATCAAGATCTACAAATGCTTCCTTCTTTTGTTTCCATATATATCTGTTTATTCTAACTATATCAATTTGGAATTTGTGGCCTTCGTTATGTCATTTGTTTAAAGTTCGTATTGTCAGCTAGGATATTTTTTCTTGGTTTCATTCTATAATTTACTTTTCCTGACAGTTATCTTTGCAATACAACCAATCCAACACCATTTACTGCTTTTTTGTAATAGATGACGCCTATTTTCCTCTCACTTGTCAGTAAGAGTAATAAGTGGCGATGAGAAATAATCCCTTTCATAACCCACACCTGCGGAGGAATCAACCTGATTGTGAAGGACCAGGATTGACAAGCTGGACCCAGACCTCATGATAAGTATTTTCAAGGGATACGATTCGAGACTCGAACCCGGGTCCTCCAGAGTAGAAAACCGAAGACCACGCGTCCAGTTGGTTAGATAAGATTAATTTCACTTATCACCATTTCACACTTGGGATACTGTATTCTGTAACTGGCGGCGATCACTTTTAGAGGTTATCACAGGCTGGCCAACACCCATGATGGAATCAACAGGAAGACTTAAAACAAGTGGTTAAATGTAAGAAAATTATTTAGCATTAAAACTATTAAATATATATACAGTAGAACCTCTATATTCGGACGCACCTATATTCGTAAAATCCAGTATTCGGAAAAAATTTTCGAAGGAAAATTGTATCGATATTCGTATTTATCGCTATATTCGGAACATTATCAGTAGTCTCAAATTGCCAGCTTGGGCAACTTTTTTTCGCTTTGCGATCTTTGGGCTACTTTCTAAGTAGTAGTTTTTGCAAATGTGTAGATAAATTTTCTGGCAACAAGTTTGTTGGCAGTTGAGAATCTGTCATTGCGTTTTTGTGACTCTCGTGGTTTAATCGTTATGTTTTGTGTAGCTTTACATTATTTTTATTAAAATACTATACTGTATTATCAGAAATAGATGATCATGGAAAGTGAAGAAAGAAAATCTAAAAGAAAGGCTATGAGAACCAACATTGAATTAAAACAGGAACTTATTTTAAAATACGAAAATGGACATACAATAGTCTTTCTGACCTAGCCAAGGAATATAGCATGTCGACATCACTATATTTTCCATTATAAAAAATAAAAATGCAATAAAAAGTGCTAATGTGTATTAAATTTTTCATTTTTATTTGTACATATTATTACTATTAATAATATATTACTGTATATGATTTCTTGCTTGTACCTGTTATCTTAAAAGTATAATTAAACATTATTCTGACTTAAAAAAATGGTTTTTGAAAAGTAACTTTTTGGGTCCAGAACGAATTAATCCAGTTTACATTATTTCCTATTGAAAAAAATGATCAAATATTCAGAACAGACTCAGGAACCAATTAATTCCGAATATAGAGGTTCTACTGTATATTTATATAATGACTATCAAGAATTATTTTAATTTCAATACTATATTTCTACTGAAGTAAGTAAAGGAAATTTTTATTTTATGATGCATGTTATAAATTGAACATGGAATTCCAATTCAACAATTCGTTTAATCTCGGGACTGGAAATCTCAAAAACATTCATCATCTCAAGACTGAAATTTCTAAATGTCATAATTATGAAAAAATCTTTTAAAAATTATGGAAAGACATGGCTGGGGCATCAACGAATGAAAAGAGTGATATTAAAATAGAATTTAAACAAAACGTATTATTTTCAAAATTGCTTCTTTCTTCTTTATTTTAAAGTTGATTATTATAAAGTGGAAGTCTTGATGATTTTTTAAATCAACAGATGGCGCCACTTTTCACTCAATAAAAATAATATTTGGAGGGGCGAAACAAGCCCTTTCACATACTGCCCACCCTTGCGTAGAAATCAGACGAATCGTGGAGAACGAGGATCGATGACCAGACCCAGACCCTATGATATTTAATATATTTCGAATGGGGAACCCGCGATCAATCCGTTCGATGTTAGTTTGTAATTTCACAAACTATTTTCTAAAAGTTTGTGACAGTTCTTAGAAAAAAAAATTCTAGAAACTGTGCAATATTTTTATTCTTAAATGCATTGTAAAAATACAATGTATTTGTGAATAAAAGTATAGTATATTCCCGATTATTCGTGTTACGGATTAATAAGGTTTAATAAGAAACTCGGAAGTAATATTTAATAATTGATGACTTAGATGCGATATTTTTTATTTTTTTGCATATTTTATGCCCCTTTCCAATCAGATTATTAAGGGGGCGGGGCCAGTTCCAACCACGGGCTGCACCCACATCCGTGGAGGGGGGCCGGATGGTAAAGGACGAGGATCACCGGGCCGGGACCAGTACCCCGAAAAAATCCAGGACCAGACGGGGGGCCGGATGGTGAAGGACGGGGATCACCGGGCCGGGACCAGTACCCCGAAAAAATCCAGGACCAGATCCCTGGATCCTCCTGCGTGTTACGCCGACAGCGTTACCACTCGGCCATCCAGCCGCAGATGGAATATTTGAAAGATATTTTAAAACTCCAAATTTGTTTCTTCATTATATCTTTAGTTATTGGCATCAAAATTAGAATCAAATTAAAATTACAAATATTGAATAATTATTTCCTTTTTCAATAAATAATAGAATATTTGTATAAATGTATGTAATAATTAAAAGCAAATTGTTCATAATTTCGATTTTTTTAAAGTAATTTTCGGATTATCCGAGAAGTCGATTATCAATATAAATTAATTTCTCTATTATCCGGTTAATTAGAAAATTTCAAAATACCGATACATTAAAACGAAACAATATATATAAGAATATAATTCCAGATACAAAAATCAGAAAGTAATTTTAACGAATATACAATTTATTTTATAACTAACTGCATATTGCAATAATTATAGAAGATAACTAAGATTTTATTATTTTTCCGTATTTCCTGGTAACGAAATCATTGATAATATCTTCATACACTAGGAATAGGCAACTTAAAAGTTTCTTCTTATTAAGCCAATACCAAATTTATGAATTCGGAGGCCTTGAGCTAGTGCTGTTTTGGAACTTTACTTATAAATGAAGTAAGAAAATTTGGCCAAAGAAATCATAATTATATAAATATACGGATCGGCCGGATGGTCTCGATGGAAGAGTATCGTGCTTCCATCCTGGAGGATTCGGGTTCATTCCTGGGTCTTACGCCTCCAAAAGGCATTTCAGGAGAATTTAAGTGGTTCGTTGAACCCGATATTTATCTTTTGATAATAAACTGTAGAGTTTGCATGCGCCAATCCGGATGAGAATAATTTGATGATTACGCAGCCGGCCATCCAATATGCAGATGACAGTAAGGAACTAGTTAGTAATAAAAAAGAACTGAACGTTACTTATTCTAAACTAAAAGAGGATTTGCTCAAGGATTATTATTATTTTTCCGTATTTCCTGGTAACGAAATCATTGATAATATCTTCATACACTAGGAACAGGCGAATCCAAAATATAGAGATGATGGCAAATTTAAAAAAAATCTACGACCCACTCTCATTCATATTCGTATCGCAGATAGCATAACATAGAAATAAAAAATAACATCATATTGATTTAATCATAATTAAAAATGGTATAAACATGTGAGATAATTAATAAAAAATATAATAAAAATAATTGTATACATGTGAGAAAAATAAAAATTATTAGAAATAACTGGAAAAACGAACTCTCGTTCGTATTCGTGCAGTTAACAACTTGCAGTAGTTTATGGTTAGGTTAGGTAAGTTAGAATGAGTCGCCATATCCTCATGGGATACCGCCACTTAGTACTCTTACTGAGTGGAAAGTGGCGTCATCTGTTGACAAAAAAAATACATTCGAAGACTTTTTATTCGCCCATCATTGAGCATCAATCTTATTTTTTTTACTTACATCGATAAAAGATTTATCGAACCCGAAATCCTTTTCTGTAAAATAATCAAACTGCTTTATAAATACAGAATATTCTGATTGATAAATTTCTTGTCTTCCTCTTCTGATTTTTTTTAGTCAACAGATGACGTCACACTCTATTCTGGAAGAATACTATATGGCGAGGCAAAACAAGCCCTTCCACAGGCTGTCCACCCCTACGGAGAGATCAGCCGGATTGTGAAGGACGGGGATCGACGAACCGGGCCTGGACCAACAGCACCTAGATGACAAGGGGTGATATGGCGGCTTAACCTAATGTTAGAGGTGGAGCCAGTTCCAACCACGGACTGCATCCACACCTTTGAAGGGGGCCAGATGAAGGACGGGGATCGCCGAGTCGAACTCAGAACCTTGAAAAACTTTTCAGGGGATACCGGATCCGAGACGCAAACCTGGGTCCTTCTGCATGGCACGCCAATGCATTACTACTCGGATATTCATTTCATTGATATTCAAAATTCTTCCTTTACAAAATATAGTGGATTCCGCTTAATTGGGACACAATTGGGACTAAGATATTTGAATTATATACAGTGGATTCTGCTTAATTGGGACATGTTGGGACTAAGCTATTTTGATACAGTGGATTCCGCTTAATTGGGACACATCGGGCCAAGCCATTTTGTTTCAATTAAGCGGCTGCCCCAATTAAACGAAGTAATAATAAATTCTAAATATGTAATTCGTAGGTAAATAAATAATAGGTAAAAAAATAATAATCAGAATATGTAATTCGTAGGTAAATAAATAATAGGTAAAAAATAATAATTTACCTATTTTAATGCGTAATTCGTAGGTAAATAAATAATAGGTAAAAAATAATAATTAGATACATATTTTAATGCTTTATTAAAATAGGTACCTAATTATTAGCTTTTTACCGATCTCCTCTGACTTCGTCTTTAACACTGGGCCGTTGATATTCACGTCTCGCCCGGTAGCTATTGGGATCCATCAAGCTTCGATAAAAAAAAAAAAAAAAAAAGACCATATCCGAGCTGCGTAATGGCGAATCGGTGGAACTATAGGTAATAGATTCGGCGGGTAAGGTGTTTTTTTTATTTTATTAAGAGCCGCGATTCTTCCGACCGGGGCTCGGCGAAATCTCTGTCATATGCTTTTAGGCCCGCTGCCAAAACATCGAACGAACTCTATGTTTTAATACGTCCCGAAATTAAACCGATTTTAAAAGGGTTTCGTTACGTATCTGGAATTTATATAAATGCAGTGAATTGTGTAAACCGTTTAGCCCCCGAGTATTCCCCCCTCCTGCGACTAAACCGAAACAATAAATGGACGATCGATTTTAATGGACATTTTATTATTTAACGTAACCGGTACGATTATTTTCCATCGTCGACGGTGATCGCCCGCCCTCCGACTTCTTTTTATTTGGCGTCGAATAAACGCGGACCACCCGAATTAGTTTCCTTCCCTGCGTTCATTATCTCTTACAAAACGTATACCGAAAATTTCGCATTTGGTAAGTCGAATACTCGATTTCGAGTAGAAAAAATATATATCTGTGTATATATTAATTAAAATCCAGCGGGATTTTTTTTCGTTCTTTACTCCCTCTGTTTCGGCTACGGAATCCTGTGCAGGAAACGTACGCGTGGGAGTAGTTCTTCCGTCGCGCAGAAACGGGCCCTCGACATGCCCGAATCCGATGCTATCCGGTAAATTTTCCGTTTACCGGCGTGGTGGTGGGGGCTCGGATGAAACCCACGACTTTCTTACCGTGACCGTACGGTTGCTGACTTCTCCCGGAGCAAAACGAGCCCTCGGGTACGCAAATTTGCCGAAATCTCGGCCCGCGCCGACAGAAATTCTAGAAATATAATAATTAAAATTAATAAAGTTAATGAGACGAAAAGAAATTACACAGCTTTTTTTAATATTAACATTCATTTTATTCTCATTAAGCCAATGATCTAGACCAGGGGTCGGCAAACTTTTCAGACGGAAGAGCCAAATCTGCCCCTTACAACAATTTAAAAATTATTCGAGAGCCATAAATATATTTCGCGCAACTACACTACACGTGCTTTCTTTAGATTCCCCGCTTTCACATTTCTCATTGATAACGTTGTCTTGCCCAACAGAGGACCCCAATGTGCTCACTTATTAATTACTTTCTTTGACTGCCCTGCCTACCATGTGCTCAACCATCCCCTCCATTCTTTCTGTACACCCCCTCCACATTCGCTTTTTCATATTGTAGGCAGTGCCATGCCTGCAATGTGCAAAAATTGCTCTCATTGTGTTCAGCCATCCCCTCCACGTTCCCTTTCCCTTCCCTGACGTCACGCTTCTCAGTGCCACGAAGTTTTGTGAGACCCATGAAACAAATGAAATCACTATTATGTGAAAATTCTTTAAAAATTTTATAAATGATAGTTTTATTTTCATTTTTAATTTTCAGAGCCACATGTATGAACCCAAAGAGCCACATGTGGCTCAAGAGCCGCAGTTTGCCGACCCCTGATCTAGACCATTTAAAGCTGTTTGCAAATTCAATCTTTAAAACTTCTTATCCTACAGTAAATTTTCGTATCATCGCATCGGTATAAGATAAGATATTGCAATCAAAGAAAGAATTTGAAAAATATAAAAATATTAAAAAATAAAAGATCAGTAAAAGATCCTTGAAAAACACCAGAAGAAACAGTAAGATAATTAGAAAGAGAATTATTTACAAAAGTAGCATGTTTTCGATCTTGAAAGTAATTTAGAAAGAGAATTATTCACAAAAGTAGCATGTTTTCGATCTTGAAAGTAATTAGTAAACCAATCACAATACCTATAGGATAAACCCAACAAAGACAATTTTTTAATTAATAAAAAATGAGGAACACTATCAAAAGCTTTTTGTATACAATATAAGTTGTAGATGTCCCAAAGCTTTAGATAAAGACATATATTTTAAATTAAAATAAGAAAACGTTTTCTGTTATTTTAATCAAACCATAGTGTTTAGAATATTAGTTATTAATTGCACGAATTCTCAACCGATTGCTTCATCTTTCATTAAAAAAATTTTCGAAGTGTCCACCAGATGTCAGGTAAATACTCGCCACGAACAATTATATTTTTCATTTATAAGTACCAAATAATAGAGAAAATTTAAAGTATATTCTGTATTTTTATTGTATCATATCACATACTTAAAATATTTTGAAAACTTGATGATTTATTTTAGATTCATTCAAAATTTATAATCCAATTCTGATCACACCATTAAGATCACATCTAATAATTGCTTTATATAATTAGAAAAAAAAAAAAACAAAGCCCTGTGTTTAATTATATTTTATCTTTATAATTGATTCTTTTATAATATAATCAAGTTTATTGTGTTGTCTTATTAAAGTAATAATTGTAATGTAATTTTGTAAAATAAAACCATGATTCATTTTAATACATTTTTAGAATACTGTTTTTCTGTTCAAGCTCAACACTTAATTCAAAAATCAATTGAAATTCTTATTGAATGGAAAAAATACTAGAAAATTTGTGTTAAATAGTATATAAATTATTGATAAATTGCAGGTTATTATAATAATTACATTTCATATTGTAGTTCTACCAAATGAATTATAAGTTAAAATACTCAATAAAAACAATAAAAAGTTATATATTTTTACCATTATATGTAAATTGCAGGTTATTATAATAATTACATTTCATATTGTAGTTCTACCAAATGAATTATAAGATAAAATACTCAATAAAAACAATAAAAAGTTATATATTTTTACTATATGTCAAAATAATTCTGTAAAAGTGCCCTTTAAAGAATAATTTTTTCAATGACAATATGAATATACAGTACTTTTAAACATGTTCCCTGCTCCGGTGATTACGGCCTGATCGTGATGACGTCACTACCTCAGTGCCGAGGCCTTGTTATCTAGGTGGTGTTGCCTGGACCCCATGATAAATATTTTCAAGGGGTGGGAGCCGAAACTCAAACTCGGGTCCTCCAGAGTGAAAAGCCAAAGCGTTTCCATGCGGCAAATCGGCCGATTTCCTCTTCTGATTGAACAAAACACATGTCATTGTTACGGTCAAGGATATTTGTGCCATTGCTTTCTTAATAAAGTACATCATTATCCACAAATAAATATTGTCCTCTGGAAGACCCGGGTCTCTCTCCTTGAAAATATTTATCATGGGGTCCGGGCCCGGCCCGTCGATCCCCGATCTCCACAATCCGACTGACCCTTCCGCAGGGGTGGGCAGCCTTTGGAAGGGCTTGTTTCGCCCCGCCACACAGTATTCTACCTGAATGGAGTGTGGCGTCATCTCTTTAAAAAATAAATAAATACTGTCCATTAGTACCAACTTCTAAAGCATTTAAAATGTAAAAAATATTCTAATTTTTCAGTATATTATTTTTTTGTAATATTAGGCACTATTTTATAGGGTGAAGAAAAACTTCGTCATAAAGTTTTGCGTGCTGATAGGAGTAATCGAAATAAGTCGAAAATATCAATGAACATAAGGTCTAAATGGAACTTTTTTCGAGTTAGGGCGGTTTAAAGCTAGCCAATCACAGTCGAGCATGTGAAACGCCGTTTCCATGCATTGTGTCGCTCTCGATTGTGATTGGCTAGCTTTAAAGGGTCCTAACTCGAAAAAAGTGCCAAATAAGTCGAAAATATCAATGAACATAAGGTCTAAATGGAACTTTTTTCGAGTTAGGGCGCTTTAAAGCTAGCCAATCACAGTCAAGCATGTGAAACGCCGTTTCCATCCATTGTGTCGATCTCGATTGTGATTGGCTAGCTTTAAGCTCGTAACTCGAAAAAAGTGCTATTTAGATCATATGTTCATTGACATTTTTGCCTTGTTTCGATGCCCCCTATCAGTACGCAAAATTTACGACGGAATTTTTCCATTTAGATCATATGTTCATTGACATTTTTGCCTTGTTTCGATGCCCCCTATCAGTACGAAAAATTTACGACGGAATTTTTCTTGTGAATATGTATTTACGGAGAAGTGCTCTATCCTAAATTCAAATTTCTCGAATTATGCTGAAGTTTTTAACGAGACTGAAGTAACTAATAAAACCTATTTTACAAATTTCTCTAAGTCTATTCAACAATATAGCCTATAGAGGCTTGTTTCGCCCCGCCATTTAGTACTCTTACTGACTTGTGAGTGGAAAGTGGCATCAAAAAAAAGGAAGAAGAATGTAGCCTATAGAAAAACGTTTGCATAATTCTTGTATTAATTGGTTTTGAAGCTTGAAATTTGGAATTCTGCAATGCATTTAATATTTCTTTCGATTAAATTGTCAGATTAAAACACTTACGGCCGTATTCACCAAACAGGATCGAGATCGAGATCAGCTACGATCCTGGATCAGTCTATAGTTTTGTATTCACCAGGATTTTGAATCTAGGATTGGACACAAAACTTCATCCCGATCTTGATCCAACAGTTTGTTCGGACTGAAGTAAGGATCGAGATCGAATCATGCGTAGTTTAGTCAGTTTTAAAAAAATTATTTCTAACAGTACTTCTTTTTCAAATATAGTAAATATTTGTCGATTTTTTTCCATGGTAAGAATACACAAGAATTAACACTTATAATCTGCTAAGTTTCTGAAAGTACTGCAATTTCAGCATGACATCATTAGCACGTGATATTTTAAACCAATAATATGGCGGTTCTGTCGACTCTCGGATCGGCTAATTCGCATTCGGTGAATACCAACAGAATCTGGATCCAGCTTCCAACAATCTAGATCTCAATCCTGTTTGGTGATACGGCCGTTAGGGCCTTATTCATAAACTTCTCGCTTCACGCCGAAAATTAGTTAATGACGTCATTTTACGCCACTCGTGGCCAACCAGAAAGACAGGCCTCCGCGCGAACCGTTAACAAGGATATCACGTGACCTCAGTGGTCTGACATACAATATTGAACTTTAGAAATATGATAAGAAAACTATTTGAAATATATTTCAAAGTTTAACAAAATGTAACACTAATAATTTTAATCAATCTCTCATATTTTTTTATACCGTACATTACAGAAATAGATAATAGCGAGTTTGCGCAATGGTATGTTCCGTTATAAAAAGACCTGTTATAACCTTACAGCTCCCATAACGTCCAAAGCATAACGGAAGCTTCCCGTTATAAGGTTACATTATAAAATAAAGTTATAACGGTAGCCAATCAAAGTAATCGCTCCCTTATAAAGGAAGCCAATAAGAATTGTACCTTCATGTAAATAATATCTACATTTTAAATTTAAATAACGAAATAAATAAATAAATCACCTGAAATGATATCTATCAACAGTTTCGAATCTCGTGAGCAATTGAAGAGCATTATATAATTGTAAAATATCTGTTTTTTTTTTCAAATGTAAAAAGATGTCTAATGTTCGAAAGTGGTATATCATTTATATTAAAGATCGCTCTTTCATATAAATGTTCATGTTCCTTAGCTGCTCTTTTCATAGCTGTAAAAATAAAATAGTCTTCTAATGCATCTGGATCAAACGCCATCATATTATATACA